>LJPJ01002796.1:0-96765 GCA_001430935.1 Amauroascus verrucosus
GACTAAATCAATCAATCAATCAAAGAATTACGACCTCAAAGCGAATCTTTGCGGCCGGCCACCCGTAAAGCAGTCACAAAAATCTCACCCCAAACAAGCGGCCTACTTGTCTCGTTGTCATCTCATCCCCTTTCCCCATTTCATAACTGGTAACCATTTTGGCTTCTATTCAACCCAAACAAGTGAGCACGATTTCTTCTCGCAAATGCCCAACAGCCTAGAAGTTCAAGTGCCATGGGCTGATACGACAGCGACCAAGATGGACTTCCTTGACTCCTCCTTTTTTGCGAGCAAATTGGGTCAGAATCACCTTCCAACCCCAACTGAGGTTGCCACGCATTCACCAGACTTCCGTACCAACCCCCGACCCAAGCCGGTCAAGTTTGAACACCTTATGCTTATCGTCAAGTTCGGTCCTTGTGTGGTAGTTGAAGAAGCTCTATGCCTTCGTATGCTGCGAAAAACCCTTCCCGAGAAGGTCCCTGTTCCAGAGGTATATGGTTGGAGAGTGGAAGAGGGTCTCGTGTTTATCTACATGGAGCTTATTCAAGGAGAAACCTTGCACAATCAATGGGATCATCTAAGTGACCAAGGGAAAACATTGATTTGTGCTCAACTGAAGGAGATCATTGCGGTGCTGCGGCAGCTTGAGCCAGACCCTTCAGACTCATTTATTGGTATGTGGATGCCAGGAAAACTATATTAGCCCATTGATTTATTTACTGACAAAACTGTAGGATCCATCACTCATCGACATTTACTTGATTATGTCTTTGAGGCGATGCCATCAGCTGGGCCGTTCAAGACCGTCAAAGAGTTCAATGACTGGTTTTCCGCATTGCCTCAACGGCAACTCCCTGATTCATTGAAATACAAGGACCCCTATCGAGAGTTTTTGCCGGATGGTGGAACAATCAGGTTCACTCACGGAGACTTGCACCGCGGCAACATCATAATTTCCTGCACAGATCCGCCGCATGTCATGGCAGTAATCGACTGGACACATGCTGGCTGGTATCCTGACTATTGGGAGTACTGCAAGGCTCTATACACATCTCATTACAATGGGGAGTGGCGCAATACCTGGATACCAAGATTCTTGGAACAGTACCCAAAGGAATTTACTGTGTTTTCGGAATATGTCATGCAGATAGGAGCTGTATGAGCAGAAATGAGAGAGGATAAGACCAGATGGTTGAAAGACAGTTCAATCGCCTCCTTAATCCAGCTTCCCAACAAATGTCCTAAACTAACCGCCAGTGGTTAAGAAGCATCCAAGAAGAAATACCAACAAGGAAAAAAGACATCGCCCTTTGATCGCTAAAACCTCTCTATGGAGTGGGTACCAGATGCACTGAAGGTGCGCCATTTATTGACCTCTTCCGCTACCCGCCGCCTGACCTCCACGCCCCAACCCTTTGTACCCCTAGAGCGGCCGCAATCCAATGCCATGAGTTGGAGGATCACGCTTGGACTGTACAATCTGGATTGCGCCTTCGTCCAGGTACTGCAGCTGGACAAGGCGATGAACATATTCCATCGTCCACTCCTGGCATCTTTTGTTGGTTGTCTGGAATGTCTAGAATTAGCACCCTGCGGCAAGACAGATACGATTTGACTCACATCATTGACGGGGGCGAGGAAGTTTTGGCTGATCCCTGGTGGGGGAACCTGGCTGGCTGCAAGTTCCACAGCACCGTTTGGAGTGGAATCCTGGCTTGCGGCGTTATTTTCGGCATCGACAATGTACTGAGAGTCAATCTGCCCAATTTCATGCCTAGTATGAGGTTGCTGGGTCAAGGCAAGGGAATAGTTCCGCTTGAACTCAAGTTGGTAACCGGCCATAGGGGCACCAATAACGTGAATAAGCGTTCCCGAATCCTGGTTGGTAGCAGAGGGAATAAAGATCGCAAAATGTGCACGCTGAGTGGCTGCATTGCGGAATGCAATAAGGGATACAATACGGGGCGCCATTCTTGAAGAGGGAAAGGCCAGGGCAACTTGAACTTTGAGAGGTGATAGTATAAAGGAGATAGGAGGCTGTGGATATTTCAATCAAGGAACAGTAATTAAGATGTTTTGGAAAAGGTTACTTTGAGTCTCTTGACAGAAGGAACAGAAGGGGTTTAAATATTCAATTTAGAGACTGACGAGGTATGGAAGCGCCTGGGCAGGAAAAAGTAACAATATCTCATGCTTCAGAAACAAGACCCCCTGTCGACGATTTTAGCAGCACACTTGTGTTGATCACAAAAGATCGATGACCAGGAAACCAGTAAAAATCCCAAGTTTTTTTCCATTGAAACAATTGCTGCACAGGTTGAAGACGGCAAAAATTAACTGGCTCTGATGGTGTCTCGAGCTCCCAGGAAGCGCTGGATGCGGATTCAGGGGTGTTTAGATCCCTTCCTTGAAACGTGTCATGGCGGTCGAAAAGTTTTTGGTCAAATGTAGGCCAATAATGCGAGTCCATGCCATCGTTCGGCGCCTCTTCCTTGTCGTGGTTGTGCCCATCCCTGTCACTGAATGTTACGAACCAATGAAAAGCCATGATGCTTCAGGAGAAGCAAAGGCGCAGTGGAAGGAAGATTCCTATTGGGCTAGCTGGAAAAGAGTGGTCTTATCCATCTGAGTGAAGGATAAGAAGCATCAGAGCTTAGTATTATAGCAATCATAACAGAGGCTAAGATTGAGATGAAGAAGAAACATAGTAATTATAGCAAAGAATAAGAAGACTATAATAAAATCTATCTATAAGAATGATCTTCAATTATCAGAATGAGCTCTTATGATTCTTTGTAGTTTATTAACTCTATGAACTTGTCTATTACTTTAAGCCCTACTTGATATCTATATTGAATTATTATCTTGATACTCTTAGTTACACTCTTAATTCAGTTTAATAGCTTGTACTATGAATACCCTTTGCCTATCTATCAGATGCAAGCCCTTGAACATTGGGTAAGCTACAACACACCTATCTGGTTAAGACTTCAAGTGTTAGAACCTGGTAGCTATATAAGTGAGCGCAGTTCCAAGTCTTTTGCTGTAGCGCAATGGTAATACCTTAAGAATGCGCCCTTGAGGTCACGCCATGACATCAAGTGCCTATGCGCCCTGAGCGACCCTTACCACATAACAATTAGTATAGAAATATTAGATCCTATATAATAGATTTTCCCAAATGAAATGCAATATTAAAAAGCACAACACCATATATAACCAGAAAACATGCAAATATAATATATCCTAAAATACTCAATAACTGTATTCTTTTAGTCTGCAGTAGTCTCTCTCGCACAAACGGTGATGCCGTCTCACATTCAGCGTGTATAGTTTTCATTGTCATTGGTAAATTGTCAAACACATTCGAAGTTTCAGAAGCTGCACTCTTATCGAACTTCTGTTGAAATTCAGTTGTTGTACTCCTAGATGCCATCTGCCTATGTTCCGGTGGCAAGCTTGAGACGTCTTTGGGTTCAGATTTATGCGCGGTTGATGAAACCTTTAAATCTGTCATTCCGGGCAGTTGGCTCTCGTCTGCGGAACTTGAAATGTTAGAAGTTCTAGGTTGACTTGGAAGCAAATGCTGTGAGTGTAAGTCTTCTGGCGGTCGTAATGATTCCACTACGTGGAATTTTCTGTCCTCAAGTGCCATATTCCACGCTTGCGTACATCGGCCACGAATGACTTGTGGTGCTTGCTGAACATATCTTCGTATCGCTGACACAGCAGTCCGAAAACCTGGGGAGGTACTATTACTAAACCTGCACATCTCTTGATGGTTTGCTTCAATACCACACCTCTCGGTGTTGTCAAATATAGGTGCGGCACTCATTTCATCCACAATATAGTCCCGAGTGAATTTCAAGTCTGTTTTTACTTGCTCCCAAAAAAGATATATGCGAAAATTGGGCATGAGTGGTGCAAACTGATCTAAAATATTTTGCAATGTTTCTGACTCTCGCTCCATTGCCTTAAGAAGGCCTGATTCGAAGTGGACTATCCTTTTTGGAAGCGCAAAGGATGCGAGTTTTTGGAGACTCCCAGCAAGCCGCGCTTTATCGGAGCCCAGGTGAGGGGTCCCGAAGAAGAGGATTGCATACGTGCATGTGAATATAGAGCGAACGTTCTCTAACTTGAAACAAACACGGCTCGCCGCGTACGCTATTGCCTAAAGGGAATTTTGAGGGGTAAGTTAGTCAACAAGCGGAAAGCCTTGCTAATTCAAGCCTGCATAAATTATGCGAGTCCATCTCTATAAAAAATCAGACAACGTGTAGTATAAGACATACCCTTTTGACAATAAGCCCCCCAAGGGAGTGACAGACGAAAATAATGGGGCGCTCCGTAGCATTTTCAAGCTGTCAGCCTAGTAATCAGCAATCCTATTCAATTCCAGGCTCAGAGTGTAAACGCCACGTACGTCTCTATCGGCACATAATTCAGCAACAAGCGTCTGGGCGAGTTGCATGATACGCTCTGCATTCGGATCCTCTCCCAGAAGTGTTGATATACTCCCATTATATCCCCATGTGAGGACCCGTGCATTCTTGACATACTTTGGCAGAAATTGGGGGTGGTTGAGCCAGCAAATTTTCTGAGGCATGGCCGTCCATGTCTTTGTGGGATGGCCATTGAGTCCGTGGACTGCGACGATACTATGAAAGACAACTATTGAGTCAGGATATGAAACTTATATAGATGGGTGAGTGGGAGGCTCAACTCACTCTACCGCAGCCGGCTGGTCTTGGGGGCGGTATAGTTCATGGATCCCATAGATCTTGCGGGACTCTTCCGCCCCTGGTGCCGGACGGGTGAAGCGTCGGAGCCTAAAGCGTGCCATCGCTCCTGCCAACTGCGACCCTATTGCGCTGATGCTATGCTGTCACTGGTTGAATTTCATCAAAGCAACATCTTTCCGGTGGCATTGTCCAAAAACGAGGGAAAAAAAAAGGAAAGGGCTCAAAAATGGATTAACCGGGATCATTATTGGACACTGATCGCCGCCCCGGCGGCGGCCACGTCGTTGATGCCGCACAGGCCACCTGCACCAGTCAGCGCTCATTCCAATCGCAGCAATCCAAGGAGAAAACTATGGATTAGTTAGTTAAATTAACTAACTAGTTAATTCCTAAGTGCGGTGCATTTTTCACCTGTTCTTCCCGGTATCGGGAAAACACTCCACACTCCCAGGCGACACTAATTAAACGTTAAATCTCATCTTGCAATTTCGTTAGTTTCGTGTGATGGTGTCTTGGCCCTGCACATCCCGAGCTGTATATCCTCATAATGAATTAACTACTCAAGATCTTCGAGAAACCTCACATGGGCGGGCGGGGCCTCCAATGTCCCTTGTACAATTCGATCCCGCGATCCACGATGCCGAATCTGGTACTCTTCACTTAAAACCTCAACCGGATTCGCGTTTTCTCCCACAGAAACCGCTTGCATATCCTAGAGTAGCTGACGGTGCTCTTTGCGGATTTGTTCTGCGAACGCTGGCGTCCACACATCATCGATGTACCCAGTGTGGTAGCCAATATGAATAGCGAGATAACCGATGAGTCCACTGTCGCCCCCGTCAAGATCCATCCATCTCGATACAATATGGTCAAAGTATGCTGACAAGTCTGGTATCAACTGCACTAGCTTATCATCCGTTCTCGGAAGGTCGAATTTCCACTCTCCCGCCGCTAAGAGGACCATGGCTGTTACAAGTGTATTATCAGCTTCTGGCAAGTCGGAAACGTCCAGATTCGATGGGTCCAAATAATCCTATCGGACTAGTCGTGGGACACCGTCACTCAACTGAGAAATACGAGCATATCGGCGGTTTTGCTTCGTTTGAACATAACCAGCTTTAATAAGCTGGTCTGCAGCCTTTTTAGGATCTTGGACAAGGAGGAAAACGTCAGAGACCACAGTGGGGACACCGTAATGGGATAAAACATCCTCGCACCAAATTTGGCAAGTCACTCCATTATTGGTGAGGATATCGCAAGGTTTTTAGCGTGGATCTCGATTGACTTCACTATCTTCTTCTGGTTTGGGTCTGTG
Organism: Amauroascus verrucosus; assembly: GCA_001430935.1. Classification (NCBI taxonomy): domain Eukaryota; kingdom Fungi; phylum Ascomycota; class Eurotiomycetes; order Onygenales; family Onygenaceae; genus Amauroascus; species Amauroascus verrucosus. The sequence goes on from LJPJ01002796.1 coordinate 6,061, forward strand.
CGGCCAAGTGAAAAGATCACGGATGAAACCTCTGAATGAAGGTGGCATTTTTGCCGCCGGATCCAGTAGTAAGTGATTACGGACTAATTGATAGAACTAACAAGGTGCGCCAAATATCAGATCGAATGGAAGAAGAGTTTCTGAGGGCGCAGTCCTCAGCGCTTAATAAGGTTTGACTCCATCCCAGATGGATACTTAACATGTGACTAGCCACATCTTCCAGCTATCGTGCGGCCTTCCCATCAACCGTCTCTCAGAATGCGAAGATGTCGCCCGTTTCGTTCCAGATCATATCTGACCTTCACCTTGAGACTAATCCAGCCTATAATTATGCATTCCAGCAGTCAGCCCCCTATCTTGCTCTGCTTAGCGATATTGGCGTATTTGCCATTGCTTGATAAGGTGTTCAAATATCTTTCTCACAATAACCGGGCTAGTTAAAATCGGTAATCTCCTCTCATTCACAAAGCTATGGAAATACGCTGAGTTCTCAACACAGCCGAGGTCGGATCCAGTATACTGTTCCAACAGTGTGGTGCCTCGTCGGCGACGATCGGACATTCTGTTTTCTGGAAAGACAGGTTAAGCGATACTGGGTTGTTTTCTTTCTTCTTGAAAATCATGAGCCCGCCAACCTCACCCTTGATGCTGCGAAGGCAAAGGTACGGGCGTTTGAAAGTCGAATGGCCAACCTGCGAGCTCAGTCGACTATTGGTCGATTCATATTTCTTGATCAAACGCGATATGACGTGTCGCCCAGTTTCACAGCCTTGGGTTGCACTCTCTTCATACACATTCTCCAGCATCAAGGGACTGCTGTCGCAACTCGATTAACGGATTTTCGAAACACTCATCAGTGGACTGTCGAGGATCATAATGGCGCTCACCTATCTGACCTCAACTGGCTTAATTCACAGGCCTCAGTGATTTCGGAGAAAGAACCGAATAGACAGATAGCGATTTTTACTCATCACAGCCCCTGTCTTGATGCGAGGGCAGTGGATCCTAAGCATGTAAACAGCGAGGTTTTGACAGGATTCACGACTGATTTGGGGTCGGAAATTTGTTGGACAAACCCCGCTGTTAAAGCATGGGTTTTTGGACGCACTCACTTCAATACGTTCTTTACAAATGAGCGCGGGATGAAGGCCGTGTCCAATCAAAAGGGTTACTATATGTTGTCTCCGTCAGATTTTAACCCTGAGCGTGTATACACTCTGGGCGAATAAATCATTCTTCGATTTGGCTCTCCCGTACCTTTCCATCTTTTCCTCTTTAACTTCGACACAGCGTACACGATTAGTCCCTTGGAGAAATCTGGATTTCGAGGACTACTCATACTTTACGCATCTTCCTGCCTTAAACAAATCTTAGGTCGATCTAAGAACCCAGTCACAGGCGCTGTATTTTCGTAGCGTATCTCAAAAGATGAGTACAGGCATTGAAGGTGTTATGTTGAAGGTTTCCTCTGAATCATCTAATAAATCTATACGAAAAGCTATTGGCTGCTAAACCCATCCCTTGTATTTCATATGCCAAGGCGCTACTTGGCCCTAGCCAGAAGAAAGGATAGTCACTGGACGCTAGGGATGAAGTACTCATCAGAGAGGCCACTAATACTTTGCACTTAGAGCTTTTAACTTGCACCTATCTTCACTCCGTACAAAGCTTCCAATGACACCTAGTTCCATTTAATATCCACTCTACACCCATCTGCGCTGGAGAGGACGAGAGTCAAGCGTTGCTTCTCACTCCCCAATGGCTCCATAGGTTCGTCCTTTGGGAGAGTAATAGAGAGAAAGGTCTGCAGCAACCTAACAACAGTATACGAAATCTCCATCAAGGCAAAATCTTCCCCTAGGCATCGACGAGGCCCGCCATTGAAAGGGAAGTATGCCCAACCGATATTCGACATCTTGCCCCCTTCCCATCTTTCCGGGTGAAATTCATAAGCATCGAGGCCATAAATATTCTTTTTCCGTGAGTTTACGTATTGCGAAAAAACAACCAGCTCCCCCTTTCTAACCAACATCGGGCTCTGGCCATCAGGCCCACCGCCAATTGGTAGAATTGTCGTCCGTGTCGCTTCCCGATTGTTAAGGGGTACCGGTGGATAGAGACGAAGACCTAGATAGAGCAGATCATGAACACCTGTTGCTATCGCGTGTGGAAGAGGATAATTCTTACTTTCCCTTATCACGCAGGCCAGATATGGCATCGTGCGAATCTGCTGCCTTGTCGGATGACGCGATTCGCCCATTACTGCTGCGATCTCCGCTCGAAGTCGACCCATAACCGATGGATGACGGACAAGTAGACGGCTATGTAGATCAAGGAGTCAATGATTATGTAGGCGATGATATATAATTATTGGTAGGTAAGGAACATACAATGTCTATGACAGGCAACAGGCTGCAGTATCCCGGCCTGCAAGCAAGACATTGAGGAGTTGATCTCGGAGTTCCAAAGTCGTCGCAGACTCCTGCGCAATTTGGTTGATGAAGGAATACGAATTATCGTCGTTGGATTGGATTTCTTGAAGCTTCAAGCTCTGAATATATCGCTCCACGAAACGATGGACATTTGAACAGGCTCTTCGAAACTCTGAGGGGTTGTACAGAAAGTGCCAGGGAGCGATTCGAAATCGTTTTGCAAGACCTTCCTGAGCAGTATTAAAACTTTCTGCAAAGAGCTTATTCCCGACGTCTTGGTCGATATTGGCTCTTAAGCTGTACACGGATTTGCCAAACAACAAGTGGGTGGTAGTGTCTAAGGTAAGGTTGAAAAATAACGGTTGAAGGTCAACAACGCCTTTTTCTGGTAGACACTCGATCAAATTATCTACGTGTTCCCGGAAAAGATCAAGATCTTGGTACTGAACGCGAATGAACTGCTTCCGCAGTAGCTCTCGAGAATGCTTCCAAGCCTGGCCTTCCTGGGTGAAAATTCCGTCGCCCAACAACGGAGCAAAAATTGCACGCCTGGCTCCGAACCCGTAATCTAGTACAATATCAGCTTATACGCTTTCCATTACTGAAGGTCTCTCTCCATGTAACCTTTAAAGTTCGTAGATAGCACTGCTTCTACATTCGCGGGGTGAAGAACGTGAAAGGCTCGAGGCCCGATCAGGAGGTACTGGGTCAGGTTGTTACCCGGTTCATACTCCTCAGCAACGGCACACAAGTACGCCAAAAGTTTACCCTTCGCGTTGGTCTCCCAGAGGTCCTTGATGCGGTCAATTCCCAGAGGCCATTTTTTTGTCAATTCTGGAGGCAGCTGGCAGCCATGCCTGCGTCCAATGGCAGTGTCTTGCTACTATGTGTCAGCGCAAAGCCGAGGAGCAGTAACAGCACGACCTACAAAATACGTCCTCAATCTCCTAAATCCCCAATATGCGAGAAAAGTAACGGCACCCAAGGCAAAATACGAAAGTAAACGATCAGCAGACATGCTGGCTAAGGTCTAACTCCTTTCCTTTGTGCGGGTTCTTGGATTTGAATTGTTTCATAGAGTTCTTGCTCCCCGCAAGACGAAGGGCAATTCTCTCAGTTTTCTCCAGTGTCCGCCATCAGAGCAGATTTAACTGGTTAATCCGTTAAGCGCCTCTGGCTTGCAAGCTCCATTCAGTGACAAGAGACAATTCGCCAATCATGCTGGCCTATCTTATGTTAAATTGCTGGGACTGCGTAGAATGGCCAATTACGGCCCCGCGACGATCGGTGATTAGGCAGGGAAGCTGCAGAGCCAAGGCTCGGGCGCCAATAACTAAGTTCGTGTACTCCGTACCAACACATAGTTGTTAGTTAACTAATAATAGTAAAACTAACCCCAAAGGACAGAACTAACGAGGGCATATGTTATGGGTTAATCAGTTGGAGAGACTGGGATCTCAGCGCTTGACAGTCATATCCCCAGGAGTCCCGTGATCGTGGCTTACCCCAAAGGAAGCCAAAGCGCGGAATTCAACACAGCGTCAACATGTGGAATGGAAAGGCGTCGATTGCCCTAGCTCGCTGAAAAGCTCTCTCTGGACGTGGTCTCAAAGACCCAGTCAAGCAATATTGCCCGTTCCACTACATAAGTCCAAGGGATGTTTCCACCGCGTTTGGTCGTTAATTTTGCGCAGCCAACAGTGTCTATTCTGCAAAGACGAGGACCATGGTATCAGGTCTTTTCTGTCTTCATGAACCCAAAATTGCTCCGCTAGGAAAATCGGCTGAGGGGCAAGACCGACTTGTCGAGTAAGCAATAACCCTGTCGCTGGCCCCACTTGGAGGCATCTCATCTGATAATCGTTCCGTAGTATCGTTGCCGTACATGGCTTCAACGAAGACCCGTTGGAGGCTTGGAGGGATTCTCGAACTGGCACTCTCTGGCTCAAGGACCTCCTTCCGCAAATTATCCCCCAGGCGCGAGTTCTAAGTTTCGGCTACGACGCTTCCTCTTCGTCCTTCCACCCCCAGGATTTTGGAGAGAGGATCCAAGGTTATGCTACAACACTGGTGGCGGATTTAGAAGGCAACAGAAGCCTTGAACAGTGTGACCAACGTCCCATTATCTTCATTTGCCATGGTGTTGGGGGTGTGGTTGTGAAGAAAGCTCTGGCCCACTCTGCAAGTCGGACTTCATCTTATGTCGGCCATTTGAACTCTATATATGTCTCAACGTTCGCAATATTGTTCTTTGGAACCCCCCATTTCCACGTTGACATAGCTAAATGGCTCGCCTTGGAAGATGCCAGCGTGGTAAAGCGGCAATCAAACAGCCGGTTCAGCAAACATTCTTCTGAGATCAACAAATCGGCCAGCCTGCAAACCTTAACAACAGTAACCGATCAATTTGCGCCTCTGATAAAAAAATTCCATATCTACTTTTTTTGGGAAACAATTCAGACGGATTTTGGAGGGCACAAGGATTTTGTTGTTGAAACTTTGTCTGCGGCACCTATCATGGACAATACCGAACGTGCCGGAATCCATGCTACCCATGAACAGATGGTAAAGCTCTCAGAATCTGATCGCTCCTACCGAACAGTCGTTGCAGCATTGAGGCGGTACTCTGAAACGGCGCCAAATCTAATCCGCCATCGCTGGAAGGAGCATAGGGAGGAGATTATGCGAGCCAGGTCAAACGAGGCGCGAGAACTAATCCAAATGTCGACTTTTGACATTCCCGATAAGCTTCCAGTTGCTTCCCTTTACTGTACAACTGAAGGAAGAACTGTCAACGAATATTTCAACACCCCACAATTGCTGTCCGACCTCTTTATTGGTCGAGACGACGCGTGCAGAACATTGGAGACAGCCTTTTCTTTACATGATGCCAATTTTCCCGGCATGGTACAAAAGCGGTTTGTAATCTACGGCCTAGGAGGTTCAGGCAAGACCCAGCTCTCCTCAAAGTTTGCAAAGGACCATAGGCACAGGTAGGACGCACCTGCTAGGATTCAATTGCCGGGCATTATACATGTGCTAACCAGTTGCAGGTATTGGGCAGTTTTCACAATTGATGCATCATCGCCAGAAAGAGCAGAAGAATGTTTTTGCAGGATTGGCGAGATAGGCGGCCTACAGGGTACGGAGAGCGCTGGAAAATACTTTCTTCAACAGGCAAAGAAACCCTGGTTGCTTATCATTGATAATGCCGATAAACCAAATCTAAACGTCACCAATTTTTTTCCATGTGTTGATAAAGGACACATCCTAATTACAACAAGGAATCCAGGCCTTCGGAATCACGGAAATTCTGGGAGCTTAGAGCTCAAAGGTCTCAACGAGCAGGAAGCATTACACCTTCTCCTTAAGTCTGCCTGGATCGCGCGGCCGTGGGACTTAGAGAAAGAAAGGGCCGGAAAAGAGATTATCGTAGCCCTTGGTTACCTGGCCCTAGCCGTTATCCAAGCAGGAAACTCTATATATCGCAAGCTGTGTAAGTTGGAAAATTACCTCAAGTTTCATCAACGCTATAGGAATAAGCGACAGGCGCGGGAAGGTAGCAAGCCAAAATCCGATAATGATGACATCTACTCGGCCTTTGAGCTCTCTTTCGAATATATCGCGGGTAAAAAGACAGCTGCAAGTCGATACGCCGCAGAGATTCTAAACGTTGTCAGCTTCTACCATTTCGATCGCATCCGAGTCGATATCTTCACCAGAGCAGTTGCGAATGTACACGCAGCCAACATACATTCATTCGCGGGGACTCTGCAGGATGCAGTGGTAACAAGATTGCACCCGCCCCCGCCTCTTCCACGCTTTTTGAAGGAAGCAGCCGATACCGATGATATCATGGAGGCTCTACATGAGCTTTATTCCTCGTCCCTCATAACGTTTGATGAACGTGATGAGTTTTTCTCCCTGCATCCATTGGTCCATGCGTGGGCGAGAGACCGGATCCCTCCCCGAGAGCGTGACCTTTGGGCTTTGATTGCCTTGAACACATTGATGACGTCCTTTCAACTCCCTCCTAACGATATTGGCGAACCTCATACAAAATTTCGAAAAGACTTAGCTCCACATCTGAGCGAGTGCGTTGCCGTATGTCCTATTCAAGTAAGACAATTTACGACTCAACTTGAAGTTTGGTTCACCAAATTATTTCAACCTAGCTCTCTACTTATTCTTAAAGACCAGTTGACTAATGCCGGGAAATGTGCTTTGGTTTACGGTGAGATGGGCCGGTTCTCTAAGTCCGCCTCATATTTGAAAATGGTCAAGGATGCCCTAGTACAGTTGCAAGGTTACAATAACCCAAAAGCTTTGGATGTGATGTTGATGTTATCCGAACTTCACTGGGGCTTGGGACAATTGTCAGAGGCTATTATGCTGCAAAAGCAAGTTGTCAAATCTCGGTCAAAGGTTTTCGGCACAACCCATCGTAGCACGCTCCAAGCTATGGACAAGCTAGGCATGTCCTACTGGCTGAACGGGCAATACAACGATGCTATGAAACAGCAGATACAAACCACTATGAAAATGAAAACGGAACTGGGTGAACGAGATGTTGACACCCTTTCCGCGTTGGATAATCTAGGGGTTACCATGGGAGCTTGGCGAAAGTTTCAAGAAAGTAAAGAAATTCATGAGGAAGTCTTAGCGATTCGGAGACAAACCCTCGGTGAAAAAGATTTAAGAACTATCACCACAATGTCTAACCTTGCGATGGCCTTGCTAGATCTAGGTCAGTTTGATAGGGCCAAAGCCATGATGGAGGAAGCCTACGAAGAACGCAAAAAGCAACTTGGAAAAGAACATCCCTGGACACTATGGGCCCTTTGTTACTTAGCTAAAGTATACATTGAGCTTGGTCATCTCCAGAAAGCCGAGGACCTTTTGATAGATGGGATAGCTGCAGGAAAGCGGAGTCTCAGTGAAGATCACCTTGGGGTCCTCATGGGCTGCGGAGCACTAGCTTGGGCGTATGCACGTCAAGGCCGAGTTGAAGAAGCGGAGGCACTTTCGCTAGAAACCTTGTCAAAGGTTCGGGATACTAGAGGCCATGAACATCCTGACTATGTGTATGGTATGTGGAAATTAGGGCAACTCTACCAATCTCAGAAGGCCCCGCAGAAGGCTTTGCATGTATATAGAGTTGCTCTGCAAGGCGCTGCTGCTCGATTGACGAAGAAACATCCACTGTATTGCGATTTAGTGTCATTGGTTTCGCAACTCGAAAGCGAATGTAGCAGTACCATTTCAGCGCTCCCGGCCAACCTCCCAAACAACAATAGATCGAAGACGACAATATTTGAGACCATCCAGAAAACCACGGGGACATGATGGAAAAATATAATGCCATTTCCAGTAAAGGTTGGAGGATCCCTTTTGCGCTTGTACGTTTGGGATAAACGTACTAAGTTCTCAAATATTAGGTTCCTGGTGGTAAATCTCCCCCAGTGCCACACAAACTGATTTAGTTTTTCCAGCTATACTATAAGAAATTTTTCAATTTTAATTAATTATTCTTTCTAGGGCATAACAGAGCCTTGCTCTTTGGGAGCGCTCAAATTAGGCTCTAGGCACTGGGAGCCATCCATTTCTATCAAGCTTTGGTAGTATGTCTCTTACAGCTCCAACACTTGCGGCGATTCAAATTCAGAGGCTTGCGAATGATTCTTACGTTTTTAAGTAAATCATTATGGGCGATTTCATAATACCAATGGGAAACTTGAACCATGGATTGTGCTGGGAGGACTGAGGTGGTAGGATGAGCTGCTTTTTGTGCTAACTACATACTAGTTAACTAGTTATGCCAATGGCACCATTGAACTATCCACGACCACAATCCAAGATGTCTTTATTGGCATTATGGCCACAATTGCGAGTATTAATACCATTCATCTACACTCTAAGCCAACCTAACGGCCGTCCATGGTTGCTAAATACCGAGCCATGGATGTCCTTCGTTGAAGTTTGAAGAGGATGTCATCGACCTTGAGAATAGGCCTATTCTTCGGGATAGTTAGTTAACCAGCTAAGCTAACTACCCATTTGCCTCCGTTCACTCTGTTAACCAACGACTTGCATACGCTTTTTTCAGCATCCTCAAACTGTGTACGCTTACCCTGCCATCAATATGGAAGTGTGGAAAATCTGCCTGTGGCTCTTTGTTGTTATTTTCTGGCTTGGTATGCTTTCGTCGTATTTTGGAGACGTGCTTTGCGGCGGGTGTCTCCAAACTGCACCGCCTGGGGCTCGTAGGATCCATCTCTGGAACTTCACGCTGCATCAACTGCGGCTGCTTTGGCACTTCCTTTATCGGCTTCTCATCCCGTCCTACCGCACCCTCCAGCGTTGTCGAGTGGGATATCCTTGCTTCGAACAACTGATAATGCCACTACCACCAGAACTTATTTTGCTTGTAGCCAATCAACTTGACCCGCCGGATGCTGCAGCCTTTTGTCTTTCTAGCAAAGCCGCCCTAGGTCTTTTTGGACAAGGCTCCTTGAACATCAAAGGCAAGGACCTGCTCGACCTCTTATCGCGCTTACAACCGAGTATGCCTAGCCACCTTCTTTGCTACCACTACCAACCTTTCCACCACAAAACCAACATTGAACTTGGCTGGCACCAGGAGTGCAACAACAAAAGTCGGTCCATTCGTACTTCCAGGTTTGCTATCGGTATCCCTTTCACAAATGCGCACCAAGTTATGAATCATCACTTTTATGGAACTTGTCATTGGTTGAGCCACGGCATAGACTATTACACTAAGGTATTTAGAGCGCACATATTTTCTGTGCGGGATACTAGTGAGCTGAGGGTCTCTGATGGCGATATTCTTAATCAACAAGTCATTGCAGCCAGTTATTACCCCAAAGTACCTCGCCTCGCGGAACCCAGGAACGAAGTGGCATCCATCTTTTACTTATGCCCACAACTCTATCCACACCTACAATGCCTTGGGTTACTCAAACAACCCCTGAATCGCGAGGTGTTTGTCAAATGCCCCATGTGCCGAACAGAAGTCCGCTCCCGCCGGAGTCGATACTGTGGCCACGATGAACTCATTACCGTTACAATATGGCGCCTTCTTGGCCCCTGCCGTAGTCCGATGGAGCGACAGTGGCAGCTTCTCACGGAGCCTTGCCAGAGAACTTGGACAGCAACGCCTATTTCACGGGACGGGACTCTTTTGCACTGGAAATTCGGGGTAAGCGCCGTGCTTAGGTTTTAGAGCAAGTCCTATAACCAATCTCACCGTATAGCCAACAAGAATGCACAACGGATTTGATATATCCTTATTATTGGAACTGCTCTTGGCTTCGCTCTTTTGGAGCTACTAGTCACCAGCACTACGTAGAAGTGGGAGCTCTTCGCTGGTGGCCACGGCCTTCCCAGTCCACCCGTCTACCCACCCGTCCTTTCTTCTCCCATAGGACGGGGGGACCGGGGCAGCTACCGTGGCGAGCTAACGTCAGCGATTGTTCATTTGAAGGCACCTCTGCTCTATACGGGCTGATCTTCGTGGCGGGCGAGGGGATCAGAGGTGGTGGGAGGGCAGTGACGGGGGAAGGCGAGTTATGGCGGAGGCGGGGTAGTGGAAGACGACCCCAAAGAGTGAGAAGGAAGGTGAGGAGAATGAAGAGGATGAGGGTGATGGCGAGGAGAATGTGGTTGATGAGAAGGGGTCTATGAACGGGCCGGGGGGTAGGGGAGGGACGGGCAGGAAAGGGGCTTTCAAAAGAGAAAAAGCCCACCTATAGAGCTGGGTGGTTTCGGCCTTGAGGGCGGCCATAAGACCCTCCTTCGCAATCCTTTTTGACGTGGTCACGTATTCCATCTTTATAACTCTTTTTATATATAGGGCTTGAGAGAGAGGAAGAAGATCCTTAACGGCCGGCAGATTTCACCCTCTTATAGACAACAAAGCTTCTACATCCATAACGGCAAGGGCGTTCCTATACTCCAGGAAGCCGCACCCTACAGCTATCTCTTAAGGAAAGCAATGGGGGAAAGGATATCAGGTCAGGCAACTACCAAGGTCTATTTGGCTAACGAAGGAGAAAATGTAGAACAATTTATCGGGTATACCACAGAATTCAAACAGAAAAAAGCACAGTATTTAGAAACATCAACATTAAATCAATCCCAATTACCCAAGCTGCTCGGTTGCCACTCTTGTCCCGGATAGGACGTGCTGGACATCACAATTTCCTCACTAGAGTCATCATGCGTTGAAAGCTCAACCGGCTCTTCGTTTACCTCCCGCCTGGAAAAATAAGGCTGTGGTAGCTGAAGGGAATAAGTTGCCGAAGGGGTTGAGGCGACGGATGGTAAACCTACAGTTCCCCCGTGACGACTTGCGGGAGGAGAAAGGATGCGAATAGACGAAGGGGCGGTGGAAGACGGATATGCATATCCAAGTGGAACTTTGGGTGGAACTGGGGGTGGTATATCGTCTTCAATGGCAGACGCTCGGCTGGGGCCTCGCGACCCAGGAAGTGAATTATGCCCAGGATTGGAGGTTTTCGCGTTATCCGATTGCCTCATGGGCGTGCTGTTCCCCGTAGAGCTACCTCCAGCAGGCTGTGGGAACCTAAAATTATGGAAGGCTTGTCCAACTTGAAACATTGATTGCGTCGACTGAGGGGTCAGCGTGCCACGCGGCTGGGTGTGAAGGCCCTCCACGTGTGTAGTTGTCCCCGAAGCGCCTGTAGAATATGCGGACCGGTGGTTGGAAGGCTGAGTAGAGAGAGCACTCACAACAGAGTTAACACTTTGGGTTGGATAGCCGCCAACGGAATTTCGAGTTTTGAGGATTGGCTCAGTATTATACCGGTTAGTGAAAGTATGGGACCGTGAATTCATTGTCGAGGTCGAGCCCACGTGTGGATTGGTGGCTGGATTCTCCGTGATGTTAGGTAGTCGAGTATTCAATGACCGATAAAATCGCCCTGCTCCGGACGAAGAGTTTGTTTGTGGGTGTACGGCACTTGTGTCTTCTCGGGCAGCCTGCGCCTTTGCTTTAGCCATAGTTGATGGGGACTTTTGTGTCGCGTGTTTTGGTTGCAACATGCCGGATTTTTCGGCCGACTTTTAGAATGATGTTAATAAAGGGAGGAAATGCTTAAAGAGTTGAAATGCTTAAAGAGTTGAAATGCTTACTATTCCCATAGACGTAAACTTTTTTATGTTCTCCATATCACCATTGTAACTGAAGCGCCTCAAGAATCGAAAACCCTTCTTTTTCTTGTTGGAATCAGTTTCATTAGCCCTTCTACCGCTCATGGCGTTACCGGCTTCCAAACCATGAGCCTGGGACGGCACCCTTATATTACTTGTCTGAGGAGGGTTATGGGTGGCTGACTGAACCACGGCGGAGCTTGGCTGATTTTGCCTCTGTTGTAGCATTTGAGCTGACGGCGGCTGCATTGTTTTCGAATGATTGTTTTGTAATTTCGCCAAAAATGTCGATAGACGAGAGCGCGATCTCGGAGGTGAGGAGAGCTTGGGAGCTTTGGTTGAATTCTGAGACACAGAGGTTGAGTGCGCTGCCACATTCCGCGGAACAGATTCCAATCGATCCGAGTTTTGGATAGAGGATTGAGAAGGAGCTCCCAGCATGGGATTTTGGGGTGCCTTTGAATTGTACTCTTGAATTCGCGAGTGAATGGCACCTAGCAAAACGCCGTTGGCGGGTAAACTCATACGCTGTGTGGCGTTCACACCTTGATGGGCAGGGTGAGTTGTTGGAACGGAGAGATATCTTGTATGTGACATTGTAGAGGTATTCGATAGCTGGGAATATGAACCAGCTGAGTTTGTACGGGTATTAAGGAGCGGTGTCGCAACTCTCACGGGGCTAGGTTGATGTAATCTCTCATTCTTTGAGGAACCAGCTACTCCTTCGCCAGACCTTCCGGCCGCAGGATGGTGTTCAGTTTCAGTGTTGTAGCCGCTCTCATTTTCGAAAGAAAACTTGCGTGAAAGAATTTGCTGCTCTATTCTTTTTGCGACTGCTCCCTCTGGAGGGCTTGGACTTGATGGCTTGCTGACATCAAAGTTCCGTTGCGACTGCAGGTCAGCTATCTCTTGTTGCGGAAATGCCACTTTGTTTGCGGAATGATGACCCGAAACCAATTTGAGCCCGTTTGGAGTCAGGACTAACGTCTGCCTACCTTCACCCGCGACAGAGCAATTGCTAGGGTTGCGAGATATGGTGCATGGGGTAGAGATTTCCGCCAATAGTTTCGGCGAGTCCATCCTAGCAGGTGTGCTAGATGCCAATGAGCCTGGCACGCTTTTCATAGCCGGTTCAGAGTCTCGTGAATATTGATTGCCAAAACTTCCATTCAATTTCACAGGGAAAGTGGCATCCATGGATAACATCCTGGCATCATTGTTGGCGCAAACCGTCGCAGATAGGCCGGCGGAATCACTCAAGGAAGTCAAACTCGCCACATCCAAGTGTTGGCCATTAAGGCCTGCAGCAAGGGTTTGGTCACCGTGAGTAGCAAGTTGACGGTATCCTAAATCTTTGAAAACAAGAGTATTACGATCCTGAGCAGGACTGGACATCGACCGAGCCTTCTCATCACCTATCAGCACACGCTGATCAGGCAATGATTGCATCGAGGATCTTCTGGCGGAAGGCCGACGATCAAAGGGAATATCCAATGGAGACTGATCCAGTTTGAGGGATTTTAGTCGTGGGGGATCTCCTCGTAAGATGGTGGATTCTGTTGCATTCTTTGCGGAATTAGAGTATGTGGAAACGGGGGTCTTAGGCAAGCTAGGTACTCCAGTCGACGTCCCTGAACCGTGATCCTACACAACACACATGCTATTAGATTCGTCGAACCCATTTGTCCGGCGGAATAAAAAAAAAAAAAGGAAAGGGAAAGTATGTGTTCTTTGGTTAACCGGCCGAAATATCATTCCCATTTGAGCTGATCTCATTACAATTTCATAGGGCAATATACAAGATTAAAAAGCAATAGGAAATGGTCATAAATGAGCAATCATGTTTCGAGGGGTAGTCATCAGTCACATAGAGTCATGGTTGTGCGTGGCGCAATCGTGTCGAACTAAATTTAAATATCTACCTTGTCGGCACTTCCGCTGTGTCGGAATTTGCTCCTCCCCTTTGCAAACAAGCCCTTTGCGGCATCGCCTGCCTTCCCGCCCAAAACTCCAGCAGTGTGTAAGAGATCCTTGCCCTTGGCTTGTACCTGTTGCGTATGCATCATAGTGCTAAGCGGAGTGCCTGATGACTGGCGGATATGCGAACGTGACGAGCCAGACCCGGAAGATAGTTTTGGAAATTTTGCGCGAGATGGGATCGACTTATGCGCACTGGATCCAGGTGGCAGTGTGCCGTTCTGCCTGACAAGATCAGCATGTTCCGGAAAGTCCACGGCAGCTTGCTTTAACCAAGTTTCGAGGCCTGTGTCCATGACAGCAAACTGCTCTCGTGTGCGATTAAACGCAGTGATTTTCTGAGGAGGAGTTTGAATTGCCATGATTTCGCGAAAGCCAAGAACTTTATTATCATTAGCTGTTGCTATACTTGATCCTGAAGGCACAACCTCAGTGACAGCGGTACGATCAGCACTATCTACCGATGAAACAGGCAAAGGCTCCTTTGGAATTTCCGAAGCCGGCGCTGGTTCTAATTGGACGCTGTCAGTAGAAGAGACTGCAACTTGAGCAAGGACCGTGTCTGAATGTTGGCTCGCTCGCTCTGAGGTCTTACTCTGGGGGGAGCCTGGGTCTGCATCTTCTACTTTTCGAATGGTGTTTGGCGCGACAGTTACACTGTTGGTTGTAGAAGCGTCTGCTGAATGTTGCTCTCCTGCTGGTTGTGCTTGAGGAAAGGATCGAGCAGGCTCATCTTCTTCCGAGTCCATTTCCCATGAGAATTTCTTTTTCAACGGAGGTCGTGATGAGTTGGCTGTAATGGTAGTATTGATACCGGAGCGTTGCGGTATTTCCACGCTGTCTTTTGGTAAGGGCTTGGGTACTGTAACTTTTGCTCCGCCTGGAATAGAATTGGGATCAGGAGGATCCATTTGAGATACACGGTGGTCGGAAGAACTTAAGTCTGATTGTTCATTCCAATAACTGTCATATTCACTTGGGATCAATGTACTTTCATATCGTATGCGAGATCTGGGCGCGTGGCTGTCTTCTGAGTTTGACACCAATGGAGTGTCCTGGGGTTCCATTGGAGGATGAGGAGTTAGCGACCGTATGATTTCATCTCTAAGACGGTCATTTATCTCGTTTGCACTTGCATTGTGAGCACTAGATGGCGATGCTGTTTCAGAATGCCCGCTGGGCTTGCAGAGGTGGGAATCTGTGTCGATCATTGAAAGCCTAGAGTCTCCTAGTTCATGCTGAGCCTTGTCGTCATATCCCAATGGCTCGGTGCCGGCCTTAGCCTTGGTGGGGTGATCCTGGAAACCAGTGGCGGTTGCTTGGCCGTTCTGTGTAGTATCAATACTAGGCAGGTCTTCAGCGGCCACCGGGATAGAAGACTCTAAAGTAGAGGCAGATTCAGGGCCGATCGCAGGATCCGCGGGAGCGACTATCACAGGCCTCACGGGGCTGTTGTTTGGGTCAGGGGGTGTTAAACTACGACGGTGACCAGGCTTGAAGTCTGCAGCAGGTGGTGTCAGGGACCTGGAAGCGGTGGGTTCCGGCTCTTCTTCAATGGTGGAAGCACGGTTCTCAGGGAATGCAGACAAGTTATCGGATCTTATGATGGGGCTTATGAGAGATGTGGTATTGCTGTCCGACCTAGTGACGCTCCCTGCATCCGTGGCAGGAGTTTCAGGAACATCAAATGCCCGGTGGACAGCCGAGCGAAACCCAAGGGAAGGGTTACGGTCAATCTCGGATGGCTGGAGATCAGATTGTTTACACTTCTGGATGTCTTGATTGGCAGTTGAGTTCATGAAGTTGTCACCGAATCCAGAGAAAGGCCTTAGCTCGGGCAGGGTAGATGCCTGGGCTTGAGGGGGTTTCCATGTAGAAGCTTCGCCATTAGACGTATTTTGTGGATGAGGCTGGTCCACCTTTTCTGCTCTGATCCTCGCAGCATCAGAAGCCTTAGGTTCTAGAAGCAACGATTTGCCTACAACTTCGCTAGGGGGATCAGCGGAATCGTAGACTAGTAGTTCTGGCTTTATCTCGTTAGATGACGATGAGTTCGGCAAAGTGTTCCGTTCGGCCTGCTGAGACGTTGGCTGAATGGAAGATGTCGTTGGGGTGCAGGTCGACTCATGAGACAAGCGTGGCGATTCTGCGGCCTTGACACGTTGTTTCGCTCTCTCCTCGTTCAACCGCTTATAGATGTCGGCAGGGCGAACAAAGGGTACGTGTTTTGTTGCCCCATCGACGTGCTGCATCGCGGAGCTAGGCAATTGATCTGTCTCACCTGCTGGAGCACCACGGTCCCTGGTCGTTGAAACAGAAGCAGGTCGGTCGGATGACTCTGAGAACGTAGCGGGCTTCTTGCCGGACAGATCCTGGGGGTGGTCTTCAGGGATGGATGGAGGATGGGAGTTCTTGGTATCAGAATAGGCGTCATAAATGTCGTCATCGCCACTGTCCCCCCAGTCATCGCCGTCATAGCTGTATGTCTTCGCGTTGACCCAGCGCTTAGTTTTTTTGCGGTTAACGTTTGTCCTGAAGGAGGGAGCTTGGGAGGAGGGAGAGTAAGGAGAAAGGTTGCCGGGGCCGGGCCTTTAAATCCAGGTTAGCAGGCGGAAACAGGTGATTCCATTTTTCTCGGTTCAGTACCTGTCGTTGTTGAGGTAGTTTGGTCGATATCCGGCCATTGGTAAGAGTAACGAATGTATGCAAAGTAGACAAAAAGAGGGAAAAGGGCTATATACGAATAGAGACGGGAGGACCCAGCGAAGCCATTCGCAATAAGAACCGGAAGCGAGAGAAGGGCCAGCTATTGTACATTCGCTATTCCGATAGAGCGAGCTGAAGCATGGCGTAGCGGATAGGGGATAGGGGATGATATCGCGCAGAAGGAGAAGAGGAAGATGGACGACAAGACAACGATTGTCCTGACCGAAAACGGGCTAGTGCCACTGTTGGCAGCTTACCTAACCAACATCGCGGGTCAATGTCGGGCCGGAAAACTTAATGCAAACAAGCAAACACGCCAAGCAAATTTGTGCAAACAGTGCAAACCTCCTTAGTCATCAGGAGGGAATGACAGCGACGTCGCTTCTTCCTCTTCTCCCGCAAACAACGGCTGGACTCGCGAAAAACACAGGTTGCTCCTGACTTATCGCTGCTATCGATAATGGTGATCATTAAACGCCCGATTTCCTGTACCATTTATTAATACTCCCGCTTAGAATCATCTACCTAATCAATTCAGCCATGGGAGCCATCCCTATTCAAGATCGCACTTCCGAGTTTAGGTCTATCCTTGGGCAGGCTCAAAAACGACTCGCCTCATCAAAGGCCGATGCACACCGCCAAGCTCTCCTTCGCAATGAGGGTCCTTCGCAGAATGCCGCGCCTAAGAAGTCAGAGTTTGCCCGGCGTGCGGCGGAAATTGGAAGAGGCATCACCGCAACAACGGCAAAGCTACAGCGACTCGCGCAGTGTAGGCAGCTAAACCTCTTTCCGTGCCCATATGTGCATCCACGCTCTGACTAACTTGATATCGAAATAGTGGCAAAGAGGAAATCTCTCTTTGACGATCGGCCCGTTGAGATCTCCGAGTTGACCTACGTTATCAAGCAAGATCTCGCATCCCTGAACTCTCAAATTGCCGCTCTCCAATCTCTCACTCTCTCCCAGCACCCCAAAGCGTCTCGAAGTAACATCGACCAGGAAGGACAGCATAATGATAATGTATAACATCCGTCTTTTTCTTTTTTTTGTTTGTTTGTTCTCAACTTTTGCAAGTTAGCAAGCTCGTTTTCATTGACTGACTGAGATTTAGGTGGTTGTTTTGCTTCAGGGAAAGCTGGCCGACGTGGGAGCAAACTTTAAGGAAGTACTTGAAGTGCGGACCAAAAATATTCAAGCTTCTAGGTCTAGGACTGAAAATTTCATCTCGTCTGTCTCGTCGAAATCACAAACGGCGCTCAACCCGCAGCGCTCTGATTCGCCATTGTACAACCCACCGAGAAGTCGCAGTCCGCAGCCAGGGTCGTCTGATCTACTTACGCTTGAGCCGTCACAACTGCTGATTATGGAAGAAGCGCAACAGCCTGCTAATACTTATATTCAAGCTCGAGGTGAGGCGATTGAGGCGATAGAGCGGACGATCAACGAACTAGGGGGTATTTTTGGACAGTTAGCGACGATGGTCAGCGAGCAGTCGGAGATGATTCAGCGGATCGATGCCAATACAGAAGATGTGGTTGACAATGTGCAAGGAGCGCATCGGGAGTTGTTAAAATACTGGTCAAGGGTGTCAGGCAACCGATGGCTAATAGCAAAGATGTTTGGGATTTTAATGGTGAGTTGGGACACGATATATCTGGCTGCGAGGCATGTGAATTGCAGGTACGCTTTGCTGACTTGAAGTGTTTTGCTAGATATTCTTTCTTCTATGGGTTTTAGTATCGGGATAATGGGGTGTTTTGGCGCTTTATTTTCTTTTCTTCATTTTTCTTTTCTTCTCTTGTCTTTTCCTATCCTTCGCCTTCCCTTTTCTCCTTGATACCACTTCACTGTACAAGTATTATTGTTATGCGGCTCTGATTATCGATGGTCAAGCCTGGCCAGACCCTTAAATTTCTTCCTCTTTTTTTTTTTTTTGGCCCCTTTTTTTTTCCATTGCTTTCTTGCTTTTACTTTGTTTCGTGTTGTGGATGTGGACAGGGTTCAGCGCGCATTAGACATGGAGACTGGCTTGAGCAACACGGAGTGCTTCGTACGTGCGTGGACAAGTACAGGTACAGGCATACGTCAGAGTAGATTTCAAAATAGATTACTTGTTAGACTGACGGCCAAGACTGGCCCCCAGACAACAATTTCTCCGGGTGAAACATGGCCGCGACAAGAGGACTGGGGGGTTATTTTGTGGTGTTCCCTGCAATGTTCTCGGATCCCCCTCCCCCTTTTAGGATGTCTGCCTGTGACCAAGATACAGCACGTTGCCTTACACACATACATATAGTATAGTATAGTATAATATACCATTGTATATCGATTTGTATCTCCTCATTGATGGATACAACATGTATTTTATTGCCGTACCGACGTTGTAACAGGGAGGGCGGGGGCCGAGCCGGGGGGCAGGGCAGCGGTTGATTGGCTGGCGGGAGACGTCAGTGCCAAGACCGGGATGTTACCCAACTCGGTCAACACGACCTCACTCCATCTCAACTCCATCTCTCAGTCTCCCGCTTCCTTCCTTTCTCCCTTTCTCCTCCTTTTCTTCCTCTTCTTCTTCGTCTTCTTCATCTTCATCCTCTTCTTTCTTCCTCTCTCTCTTTCCCCTTTGCCTATCTTCACTCACTCATGAATTGAACGACTTGAATGACTGCCTACATGCATTGCCGGCCCTAAAAATAGAAAACAACATCCCAAACACTTAATCTGAATCACCCTAGTTGATCCCACCTCTCCTAGAATAACCCTCCATCCATCCATCCCCTTCCTTCTCTGCGTCTCTCTATCTCTCTCCCCCTTGTTCTACTCTCATATGCATTGCTCTCTTTCCTCGGCCAGTCTTTCTCCCCTCCCTTTACATCTCTATTTCCTTTGCTGAAACGCACATGTTTTCCGTTTGTCCATGGAAAACATGCTCATTGTTGCTCAATGAGCCCGCCCTCCATCTCCCATCTCACTCCCATATCATATCCACCACCACCACTACCTATAGCATAGGTTTTTCCCCTCTCAGCCCCATATGACCACACCGTCGCCACTCCTATCTCCCTTCTCTACCTCCCAGCCATGTTGCTGAAGCCAGCAACCCCGCTCTCCATTCTCTTGCTGGCTGCCTTCGCCCTTCTTCTTCTCTCTGTCCTATCCACTCCCGTCATCAAGTCAATCCCTCTGGCCACCTTTCAAGACGTCCAGTTTGGCGTCTTTGGATATTGCCAAGCCAATGAATGCAGCGGTATTCGAGTCGGCTATCCTGCCGGTACGGTCTCACTCATCTAATTTGATCCACGCCGCTTATCCCCAATACCCAAGGAGAGAGCTATGCTGACTCTCGCAATCTTACCACACAGATGGCATCTTTGGTGATTCAAACAGGGACGGCGACTTTAATCTTCCCTCCTCCATTCGCCATTCCCTCTCCGCCTTGCTGATCGTCCACCCCATTGCTGCCCTCTTAGCCTTCATTTGCTTTGCCCTGGCTGCTGCCGCCCACCTTCACTCACCATCCCACTCGCCGCGCTACCTGCTAGGCCTCTTGATACTTTTACTACCCACCCTCCTGGTCTCCCTACTTGCCTTCCTCGTGGATATTCTCTTGTTCGTCCCCTATCTGCAATGGGGTGGCTGGATCGTCCTAGGTGCCACCATCCTACTTACATCAAGTGGAGTCGTCACTTGTGCAATGCGCCGAACCTTGGTCAGCAGGAAAGCCCGGAAACGTAGAATTGCCGAGAACGCTGAAATGAGCGGCGAGAACTTTTACAACCGTCAAGTGGTTGTCAAAGTCGATGTTCCTCCTATAGGCAGTCCTAGCCCTGACCTGAAGTTGCCTCAAACCACTGAGAACCGGCTAACGCCGCCAAATGATGACGACTATCGCCGGAACCAGTCGCCCGAGCGCCTGCCTCCACCAGACCCTATGGGATATTCACGACCTCAATTTGCTCCGGAGGACGATTATCCCGGCTCCCAGAACCCTTATGGACCATCGTTTGCTGTCCGCTCCAATCCCAGTCTGCGAAATCAATTTTCAAATACGAGCATGCGCTCCAACAGAAGTGATGGACCCATGTACCCCCCAAGAGGAGGCCTCGGCGGGTACCCACCAAGAGGCAGGGGTCGACCATATCGTGGGCCTCGAGGATTTGGCCCAGGTGGAAACGGCAGAGGACCGCCGAGAAGAGGTCGCGGAGGCCTTCCCCCGGGATACCCGCCCCAGCTAAGAGGCTACCCTCCGAACGATTATACAGGATATCGACCTAGATATGCTGATCCAGGCGATCCAAACGAGGGGATTGAAATGCAAACACCGTCAGGGACTATCTTAACCCCCGCAATTAATACTAGTAACGTTGCCGGGCCAAATCGCGCTCCCATGACCGATAGCCTAGTGGAACCCACAAGTGTTTACAGCACCGATGCGTAAGACAAATTTTCATCAATCCCTTTGTCTAGTTTCTATATTATCGCTAACCCATTGGCGCCCCAGACCATATGTTCCGCCGAGAGCCAATTGGAATACACAAGAGTACCCTTTGCGAGAGCTTCCAATCGAACGACAACGCTCACCAGTCAGCCCGCTCGGTCCCACCACACAACCGCGCGATATGACCCGCTCTCCTCCTACCAACATCCCCCATCCGCCCAGCAGCTATTACGAAGATGTGGAACCCCGCTTTGCGTTACCAATGACCGGGGTAGAGTCCACTGACGTACCTTCGGCCTTGGTACCTGGCTCTTCTGGTGAGCCCCTTTTGCGAACTTCATCCGATGATCTGCCTGATGGCGCACGCTCACCCGCAGCTAGCGAGACCAGCCACTTCACATCCATCTCGCAACGTGGTATAAACCCGAACTGGCGACCGCTGGAGTACGAGAACTCAAAGTCGAAAATGCAGCAACGCCAAGACGTTTTATTGAGCAACAACCCAGACTTTGCCCTCCCAAGTGGCAGGGCTCGCGCCAATACAGCGACTGGCGGCAGGATGCCACCCGCACCACCAATGCCAACGATTCCCGGAACTCCCACTGGATATAAAAATGAAGGAAGATACCCCCTTTAATCTAGCGACCAGAATGTCTTAGCACATTTAGCCCCATCTGGCCACAGCAAATGTTCGATTCTAAGCTTACCCTTTCTCAGCATGTATTTCATTAGGCCCACGATATGTCCCCCTAATCTACCATTCATTGGACTAAGTCATGCTCTTAGTTTTTTAATTCCTCTAGGCATGGTACTGGATTTTCGATTCTTTGGATCGTTTGGGGTAGCATGATCATACTGTATTGAATAGATTTTATTTTTTTTTATTTTTTTCACGCGGGTCAAATTTTTGCCTATGAATTGTTTGTTTGCATCTCTTTGTCCAACGGATTTGATATCCGGCATATCTTTATGATTCTCCTTTACCCCTACATTTCTTTTCTTTTTTTCCTTTTGTTTTATTGGCCAAGAGCCGCTTCTATGTATACCTATGTTGACAACAACTCGATCTTTTTTACCCCTTTATGGCTAAAATTGTTGGAGGTTTTGTACAAAACTATTGGCTCCGATTTTATCATTCATACGTATATTTCAATCATCAATCGTCAGTTCATTGTCATAAGATAGTCGTGAGGAAAAAGGACATCAATGAATCCGTAACAATCCTTTTGCCCCTTTTGTACTATCATTTTCTAAATTTCGGTGTCCTTCCTGCAAGTGTGCCACAGATGGATATGAAGCACAGCTTTTGTTGCAAAAACCTTTGATCCATCGTGGCTTTCACAGACGCACGCGGCATTTGAATGTTCAAAATGCATATCAAAAATATGAGTATAACCTGCAAGGTGCTGGAATTATCCTGTCACACGAACCCTTTCCGGCGCAATGAAAAGCGGCAAAAGAGACCAAACATGAAAGAAGGCTACCTGGGGAAAATATATAAAAGGCCTGCGTTAGGCCTTGCTACCAGGACATACTGGCCAGCAGCCATCGCATCATGATATCCATTTGAATCTACCCGATCCTTTCCCCGAAAAGCTCTTGATCCAACAACTCCAAAGTGCCACTGATATTTTCGACAAATTTTTTGACCTATCCATCCATCTACCACCGACGCTGGATTTCCGAGCAATGGATGCTGCAATAGAAGCACAGCAGCAGGACCAACACGGGTCATTTCCACATGCAACAAGTGAGTTGGCAGCACATCTAGCGCTTGTGGATGGGGATTCCACCTCTGCGGAGAAATCGGCGAAGCATCGAATTATAGAACAATTAAAAACTGCGCCATTACATTCCTCCAGAGTGCGGACTACATTTGACAAGATCAATATCAATACCAGCGAGGGCCAATCTGGACAAGGGGAAGAAATTTTCCCACAATATGGCCTGATAGGCAGACGTATCGAAACCTACGGATATGGCAGTGAGAACGTTGAAGTCGGCGAATCCGTTGATAATCTGATTTACATTAACACAAACGCTCCATGGTCCGCTTTTATTTGCGGGAGTCAAGGGAGCGGAAAGAGTCACACACTGTCTTGCATGCTGGAAAACGCTCTCCTAGCGCCTTCAAGAACTGGTAAACTGGCCGAGCCCTTAACAGGCTTGGTGCTCCATTATGATCGGTTCTCCAGCATCGAGACCGGTCAGCCGTGTGAGGCGGCGTACCTATGTTCATCAGGAATACCAGTCCGTGTGCTTGTGTCCCCAAGTCACTATCACGCGATGAAGAGACTTTATAAGAATCTTGAAGGGTTGCCGGAAGGTTCGCCAAAGCCGGTCGTGTCGAAATTGAAATTTGCTGAAAAACATTTGAACATCTCAATGATGAAGACTCTGATGGCCGTGGATAGTGAAACCCAGGAGCCGCTATACATGGAGGTAAGCTATCGCGCAGGATAAGCTGCCTTTGCTATAACTTTACTAATAAAGAGTTAAGATTGTAACTAAAATTCTCCGTGAGATGGCTCAAGAAAGCGGAAACAGTAGTATTGACTTTAGCAGATTTAAAACCAAGTTGGGATGCCAAAATCTCGCTGCTAATCAAAAGTCCGGGCTAAATCTGCGAATGGGCCTACTCGAATCCTTTCTCGAGATACCAGAGCCTTGGTCTAGGGGGGCAGCCAAGCGAAGCGATCCGGTAGACGCCATATGGGAGTTCAAGAAGGGCTCATTGACCATTGTGGATCTGAGCTGCCCATTTGTAGGGGCAAACGATGCCTGCGCCTTATTCAATATCTGTTTGAGCATTTTCCTCGAAGGTCGAGGACCAGGGAACCGGCTGATTGCTTTGGATGAAGCACACAAGGTATGTCGTAGAGTATGGTTGTCACCATTCTCACTCCAAGCGAACTAACAGGGTGATAGTTTCTTGCCAATACCAATCGAGAGGCAAACGGACTGACGGAGAGTCTTTTAACTATCATCCGCCAGCAACGACACTTAGGGACACGAGTAATCATCGCAACGCAAGAGCCTGCATTGTCGCCTAAACTATTAGATCTTTGCGATATGACAATCGTACATCGATTCACATCACCAGACTGGTATAAAGCACTCCAAGGGCATTTAGCAGGCGCAGTTGTTGGCGTATCCTCGGAAGAACGGTCCAAATTCGACCCCAATAACTTATTCGCTAAGATTGTCTCCCTGGACACAGGGGAGGCTCTAGTGTTTAGCGCCAATGGGGTCTTGGACGTCGTGGAGTCTCTCAAGGATGATGGCGGCCAGTTTGGAGGGGACGAGTCCGAAGAGGGCGAAGCCGAGGAGGCCGGAGATGAACATGGAAAAGTGGCAAAACGGGGATATGTTCTTTGCACACTGAAATTGGGACCACGATATATCAGGATGAAAGTTCGGGCGCGGATCACAGCAGATGGCGGGCGGAGTATCCTTGCGAAATAGAGCTGAAGTGTGCCTTCAAGAACTCACATGGTTTTTTCCCCGTCGATTTCCTAAGACTTTCTTTGATATTTGTTTGCTCGCTTGCTTGCTGGAATTTCTCCCGTGCTTTTCTTTTCACTGGTTTTATGAGAAACAACCATAGTTACTCCTTAGTTAACATTGCTTCATGCTTTCTTTTCCCTTTGGCCTCATAGTAGAGTCGCAAGCTTCAGTTAATACCATGAGTGGCAACTCCGACCCATAGTCGTCTTCACTTGAAAAACTATCCTCGCGAGTGCAGGCCTTGTATTCGAGATAGGAAAACGTAAAGTTTCCACTCTTAAGAAATTCATGCGGGTCAATAGCTAATGGTCAAAACGAACGACTAAATAACTTCGAACAAGTTCACATTTTTACAAGCCAGGGCAAGAATCGGGCTTCGGTTTTCTATCCTTTTAGCATATAGATGCTGAGCATATCTGTTCCTTCCCCTTTCTTGTATGTGCGAGTTGGCTTTGTGTAGAGTACTCGCCTGAACTGGCCGGCAAGTTGATTCACGTCCACCAACTCCGACGGCAGGCCGATACTTGCGACTCCATCTCCACCCCGCGCCAATAGATCCCAGTGAGCGCCATTCAAGCCCCATGGGGGTCCGGGGAGAGTCGGGTCCTTGTACATTGGGAACTCGAGACAAACTAATAAACCATCCCGGTGTAAAAGCTCTTGTACTCGTGTTGCCCATTGCTTGCGCATATTTGGATGCAGAGCGCATAGGAACTATGAGTGATTAGTCGCGATAGAGAGGGACAGGAAAACTTAGATATTTAGGTTCGTCGACCAACTCACAGTATAATCGTAGATGATATCAAAACCGTCGTTGGATATGTTGTTTTCCCAGTCGCGTGTGAAGAAGTCACCTTGGATAAAAGAGACGATTCCTGTAGCCAAAGGTGACTCCAGATCCTGTGGCTTACTGCCGAAATTATACTCGCTAGGATGTTCCAATTCCTTAGAGGCATAATTTCGCGCGACACCTACCCCAGTGGCGGATATATCCAGGCCGTAGGCATCAAAACCGTGAAGGGCGAGCATGACGACATCGTAACCTCTTCCGCAGCCCTTTCACAGCCCAACCGATCAGCAACAGCCCCTAGTCTAAAACGCCTAAGCATGACGAGAAATGAAAAGAAAAGGGCATACCGGAACCAATGCCTTCTTTCGTCGACCGTCAGACGTCAGAGGCCGAAAGAGGTCGAGGCGTTGCTCGATGACATCTATCAAGGCGGGGGAAGGCATCCCCCGATCCCAGAGATCATTGTCCTTGGAGTCCCATAGAGCCGACCATCCAGTTCCATGCTCCTGTGGTGACCTACGAGAGATGTTGGTGACCTGTTAGATCTTCAATCGACCACGTAGACGCACCCACCGTGTTGCAAAATGATCGATAAGGCGGGATGTTTCCTGGGGAGGAGTGGGAGTGGGAGAGCTGGTCATCCTCACTGCGGGGTCGTTTGGCCGGAAGGTCAATCAATCAATCAATGGCGAAGAGTCTCACTCGACTCGCATCAACGATAAAGTTAAAGTATATATTTCCAAACAGGACCTTGGGTAGTAATTATATGCTGGCTTGAATATATCTGAACGTGTATATATATATAGTTACGCGGTTGAGGAGGTGGCTTCGAACGAATTCCCGAGATCCCCGAGATTCCCGAATCCCTGCTCCCCTTAACAACAGGAACTCTCTCCAACATTTTGCAAGCATCTCCCCCTTGACCCATGCCAGAATTGGACTACGGCATGATGCAAGGGAGGGAAAGAAAGCGGGGCAGGCCGAAGAGACAGGCCATGACACCTCTTCCGACGGCATCACAAAAGCGCACACTATTATGATCTTGTGATTCTCCTACGAGGGAGAGTGGTCGACAATACCACAATGGCTAATCCTTTTCTTGGCCAGCTTATGAGCAACTCGGTTGCTGATTACATAGGAGGAACCCCTCTTGTGCGTCTGAACCGGGTTCCGGCTGCGCTTGGAATTAGAGCGCAGGTTTACGCCAAGTTGGAGTACTTTAACGCCGGCGGCTCGGTCAAAGACCGCATCGCAAAACAAATGGTTGAGCAGGCAGAGCGGGATGGTGTCATCCAGCCAGGCGATACCTTGATCGAGGCTTCAAGTGGCAACACGTATGTTCTCTCTCTCTCTCTCTCTCTCTCTCTCTCTCCCCCTCTTAATCGCAAGAAAGGAAAAGACAATTGACGGACCATATCTAAAACTACGTCTCAAGAGGCATAGCCATTGCCCTCATGGCAGCCATCAAAGGCTACAAGTGCATTATCACGCTCTCGGAAAAGATGTCGTTAGAAAAAGAGCAAGTGTTGCATGCCCTTGGTGCCAGGGTTGTTCGAACTCCAGCCGGTGTGCCCATCGACTCGCCCGACTCCATTATAAGTGTCGCAAAGCGTCTGCGCGATGAGATCCCTCGCTCCTGGATCCTGGACCAATACACAAACGCGGCGAATCCTGCCGCCCATGAATTTGGAACGGCCGAGGAAATCTGGCACCAAACCCAAGGCAAGGTGAAGGTGGTGGTCAGTGGGGCCGGAACTGGTGGTACTGTTACGGGCCTTGCCAGAGGACTGAAGAAGCATGATGCAGACATCTTCATTGTTGGGGTTGATCCGATGGGCTCGATACTTGCGTCACCTGCCAGGCTGAACGAGATCAAGGGGGAATACAAAGTCGAAGGGATTGGATATGATTTTGTGCCTAACGTTCTAGACCAGTCAGCAGCAGACTTGTGGATCAAGACGAGTGACAAGGACTCCTTTCAGTTCGCTCGAAGGCTGGTGCGAGAGGAAGGGCTGCTGTGTGGTGGTTCGGCTGGTGCTACCATTGCGGCTTTGGTGCAATTGATGGAACAACGGCCTGAACTGAATGACGAGGAAACATTGATTGTGGTTATCCTTGCAGACGGTCTCAGGAACTACTTGACCAAATTTGCTGATGACGACTGGATGAAACAGAATGGTTATGCAGAATGAGGCTCATCGCTCCAGGACGATGCACAGGCAATGAAAATCAACAATAGCAAGCAAGGGCCATTTACGTTGATAGACAGCGTTCTTTAGTTTCTTCCCCTTCCTCTTTGTCTTTTTCTTTTTCTTTTTCTTTCTTTCTTTCTTTCTTTATCTTCAATTAACTTTCCTTTTATGATGCAAGGGCAGGCAGTTCGAGATGTGCAACAATGATCCAATGGACGCATGCGATGAGATTTGGACGTAGATATGCACGTATGGATAGGGAGAAAGCTGATGCGGCCGGCACCTTGTAAGCCGAGTTTCACATCATATAAGAAGCCAGTTGTTGTGAAGTTGGAGTTTCGATGCATGATTGCATGAACTTATTACCGGATTGGGAGATGAAGGCGAAAGGGCCAACGTTGATCCGAGAGAGTTTTCCCGGCTTAGTCAGATATATCCCCACATATCCACAAGAGATGAGCCACAGCCACAGTTACAGCCACAGCCACAAGCTATTTTTGGAAACAAAACCCCAGCTGACAGGAACAGGGGATGAGAGAGAGAGAGAAAGAGAGAAAGAGAGAGAGGGTGCAAGAGGTTAAATTCCCCGAAGAGATGCAGGCCAGGCCATACACCAATGTGAAGAACTGTAGAGGCACACGCACAAGGGAGCAAGATTCAGGTGGGATAAGTAGCTGTGGTTGGGGTAAGGAGCAGTAAGTTGATCCTGTAATCTCAAAATTTCACCAAAACGTGTTTCATCCTCAGCGATCCCTTTTTTTCCATACCAGATCTACTTCGTAAGAGTTCGAGGAATTTAAAATATCAATAAAGAAAAGCGACTTTTGCAATCCTGTATACACTCTATTTTCCGTAGTAACGAACTAAATGACTCGACACTACTAATCAGGCGAGAGAAACAACGCATGAAAGGGTCATCTGGCAGCCAGCCAGCTCACACTCAAACTCTCAAACTCTGAACCTTCCAAAAAAAAAAGTTCACAGCGCTGAGCCGCCTTGCGCGAGGTTAGCTAGCGGTAACTTAGCGGTAAGTATCATCGAATAACCAGCTCTCCCTGGTCAACAAGCAGCCAACGTATGGTATTGGCCATACACACGTATGCTGGGGGCTAGGGCATCTGCGTATTGCGCTAGTATCAGGGCGGGCCAGACCCAGCGAAAAGATGAAACCTCCCGCCCAATGATTCTTGTTTCGAGTTGGTAATTGACGCTGGTGTTCCGCTAGCAGAACCATAATCTTCCGTAACCTAGTAGTTAACTTACATAGAGACGCCGCCGACACCAAGAACAAGCCAGCCTAACCTTCGTCGCAGGGATCTTTTCTTCTTCCTCTTCCTCTTCCTCTTCCTCTCAACGCTCTCTCAGCTACGGAGTGGCTAGCTCTCTCTCTCTCTGTTCCCGCTCTTTAAGCCCCAAAGCCACACCAAACCCTAACTTATCTTTCTTTTGACGACCCTTTTCCTTTTTTCTCGTTTTTATTTTCACTCTCTTTCTATCTCTTCCCCTTCATCCTTCTTTTATCTCCTCCTCCCATCTCCCATCTCCCTTCGCTTCGTCCCTTCATTGCATCCTGCATTCTTGCTTGCTGATCTTCTACAAAAAAAAGAGTCAAAGCGCAAAAAAACAACAGGAGGAGCCTCCCCCTCGTGGCCCAATCTCAACCACCCGATTCTCCCAGAATCTAACCGGCTATCTCACCACCGGGTCGTGTCCCGCAATCTCATACAATGGCCTACCAGGGCGGTGCCAACTCGCCAGGAGGCTATGGAGACCATCGCCTGCAAGACCTACCCCAGAATGGAAGTGTATGTCCTTTTCCCTTTGTGTGTTCATTTTGTATTTATTCGTTTTCTTATCCTTTTTTTTTATCTTGTATTTTTTTTACCTATTTAGTTATTTTCCCGCTTTATCAAACCGCATCTTCTTGAATTCACCATCCCTGTCTCTTCCATGTTTCAGAATCATACCGGTCACTGACAATCTCCCCTTTTTTCATTCACATTATATAGCAATACCACCTGCCACAAGATGACGATGCCTCTCGGGCCCTCCTCCATCAAAATCAAGGGCAGTACGGTGGCCCCTTTGACGATCCCCATCAACGCACCACCTCCCCAGCCAGACCTGCTTCCAGGTACAGCCTGACAGAGTCCTACGCTACCGACCCGCAGAACATGACCCAGTACAATGACCAAATGTACGGCCAGCACATGGACAATCCCGCTGCTGGCTTTGGCGTTCCTGGCCGTGTACCTTCGCCATACAGCCGGAGCGAAACCTCATCTACAGAGGCCTGGCGTCAGAGACAAGCCCCTCAGGGAAATCTCCGCCGATATGCTACCAGAAAGGTCAAACTCGTCCAGGGCTCTGTCCTGAGCGTTGATTATCCCGTTCCCAGTGCCATTCAAAATGCTATCCAGGCAAAGTATCGAAATGACCTCGAAGGGGGAAGCGAGGAATTTACCCACATGAGATGTGAGCATTCGCTACTAACCTATAACCTTTTCGCCGCCCCCCTTCTCTCTTTTTTTACTCATTTTCATGAATAGACACTGCTGCCACCTGTGATCCTAATGAGTTCACTCTCCACAATGGGTACAACCTTCGTCCTGCCATGTACAACCGCCATACCGAGCTTCTCATCGCCATCACATACTACAATGAAGACAAGATGTTGACGTCCCGTACACTTCATGGCGTCATGCAAAACATCCGTGACATCGTTAACATCAAGAAATCCGAATTCTGGAACAAAGGTGGTCCGGCCTGGCAAAAGATAGTCGTTGCTTTGATCTTTGACGGCATCGACCCTTGCGATAAAGATGTCCTCGATGTTCTAGCCACGGTCGGTGTCTACCAGGACGGGGTTATGAAACGTGACGTTGATGGAAAGGAGACAGTCGCCCACATTGTCAGTAGCTGCCCGCCCCTTAAAGCCCCTTAAAGGGAGAAAGAATACCAAAAAAACAACATCGCGTCTGTTTAACCGTCACTTCTAACATAACCTAGTTCGAATACACCACCCAATTATCTGTAACCGCAAACCAGCAGCTTATCCGGCCTCACGATGAAGGACCATCGACCCTCCCTCCTGTTCAGATGATGTTCTGCTTGAAACAGAAGAACAGCAAAAAGATTAACTCTCACCGATGGCTCTTCAACGCTTTTGGTAGAATCCTCAACCCGGAAATATGTATTCTTCTAGATGCCGGTACGAAACCCGGCTCGAAGTCCTTGCTTGCTCTTTGGGAAGCTTTCTACAATGACAAGGATTTGGGCGGATCCTGTGGTGAAATTCACGCTATGTTGGGTAAAGGATGGAAGAAATTGATCAACCCCCTAGTTGCTGCACAAAATTTTGAGTATAAGATCAGTAACATCCTCGATAAGCCATTAGAGAGCTCCTTTGGTTATGTCAGCGTCTTGCCCGGTGCTTTCTCTGCATATCGATTCCGCGCAATCATGGGCCGACCCCTCGAGCAGTACTTCCATGGTGATCACACGCTTTCGAAGCAACTTGGTCCCAAGGGTATCGAGGGTATGAACATCTTCAAAAAGAACATGTTCTTGGCTGAAGATCGTATTCTTTGCTTCGAATTGGTGGCCAAGGCTGGATCCAAGTGGCATTTGACTTACGTCAAGGCATCAAAGGGTGAAACCGATGTACCTGAGGGTGCTCCAGAATTCATCTCTCAGCGTCGTCGCTGGCTAAACGGTTCCTTCGCCGCTAGTATCTACGCCCTCATGCATTTCGGCAGAATGTACAAGAGTGGGCATAATATTCTTCGCATGTTTTTCTTTCATATCCAAATGCTTTACAACACATTTACTGTGTTTTTAACTTGGTTCGCACTTGGTATGTATTGAGCTCCGGAAGACTTGGATCAGAAAAGGCCCTGGTTTGTGCTAATTAACTTTTACAGCTTCTTACTGGCTTACTACTTCCGTTATCATGGACCTCGTCGGTAACCCTCCTGAGGGCCAGCGTGCTTTTCCGTTCGGAAACAAAGTTACTCCTATCCTGAACACAATTCTGAAATACCTCTACCTTGGATTTCTTCTTCTACAATTCATTCTCGCCCTGGGTAACAGGCCGAAAGGGTAAGTGGGAACCATTCTGCACACATGACCGGTAAATGCTTACATTTACGATAGGTCCAAACACTCGTACATTACGTCGTTCATTCTCTTCGGTCTTATTCAACTGTACATTGTTATCCTCTCCATGTTCCTGGTCGTGCGGGCGTTTTCCGGATCAGTAGATTTCGAAACCCACAAGGGTGTGGATGGTTTCTTGAAATCTTTCTTTGGCTCTGACAGCGCAGGTATCATTGTTATCGCCCTTGCAGCAACCTTTGGTCTCTATTTCGTTGCTTCGTTCATGTATATGGACCCATGGCACATGTTTACGTCCTTCCCAGCCTACCTGCTCATCATGTCCTCGTACATCAACATTCTCATGGTGTACGCGTTTAGCAACTGGCACGATGTGTCCTGGGGTACCAAAGGTGCCGACAAAGCAGACGCATTGCCGTCGGCGCAAACCAAGAAAGATGAAGGAGGCAAAGCTGCCGTTATCGAAGAAATCGACAAACCACAGGCCGATATCGATAGTCAATTCGAAGCAACCGTGAAACGTGCCCTAACTCCATACATTGAGCCAAAGGTTGACGAGAAGAAGTCTTTGGAGGATTCGTACAAGAGCTTCCGTACCCGATTGGTGGCATCCTGGCTCTTTTCAAACGCCCTCCTCGCCATAGCAATCACTAGTGATAACGTGAACAAACTTGGTTTTACAGTAAGTCCATTCATGCGCCAAGAAGCTGCATTGCGTATTGCACTATATTGACAATAATAAATAGTCTCAAGCAACTGACCGAACTGCTAATTTCTTCAGAGCTCTTTTGTGGGCTACAGCGGGTCTTTCTTTGGTCCGTTTCATCGGAGCCTGCTGGTTCTTGGGCAAGTCGGGCATCATGTGCTGCTTCGCCCGAAGGTAGTCGAGCCCGGCTTCATACTTATCTTTTTCTTCCGTTGTTAGTTTACGACCAGCCGCGTTCAGTCTGCCTGTGGCCGATTTGGACTCGTAATTTGCCTATCTTGGCCTCGACACGACATTTTCCTACCAAAATATTGTCCTGTTTCAATATCTGACAGGTTTTTTTTGTTTCTTATGCGTTTTTACTACTTCTCACTGGTAACTACTTATTTGTGCCTGTATTCTATTTTAGATGATCGGTTGTCCTTACCTTTGTCTTTACCATTGCTGCTAGCTATTATGTGATTTCCCCCAGTTTAAATAATGTTGGTAGCTTCATATCTTGCTTTTTCTTTTCCTTTTCAATGACCGATCCGTTTTTTTTACCGCTCATTGCGTTTTGGCTTTGTTTATTATACTCTGGGATACTCTTGCTCCGTTTCATATACCATCCAATGTCTACGGCATATTCCATAATACCCGATGGCCGTGTGAGTAGGAATCTGTAGTGTTGCTGTACTTAAGATTTGTAGTTTCTGATCTTCCTGGGCTACAATCTCCAAGTTCTACTCATTCCTAGATGTAAACGCTGTTTCACTCGTGGTCGACGCTGTGTTCCTTGGCTGATGTTCTTTGGAGATGCAGCGTCACGTGCGGGTTGGTGACTTCATTGGGTTTCAAACCGAATTGCTGGCCGAAGTAACTATGCCACTGGATATTGTCTTTCTTTTTCCATCCTGAATTCAAAACAACAATTAATCTGTTCCTATTCTTTTTGCTACTCTTTTGCACCACCCTATTATCAGTAGTTTTCTGACCTTTGCGACAGGCACGTCACTTTATATACAGTTAGGTCACTGCTCCCGGCCTTCTAAAACTCCGTTCGTCCCCATAGCCCCTCTGCTCCCTTCAGCCTAACGCCCAAGCCACCTGAACAAATAAATTTTTTTCTCAAAGGAAAATACCAGATATTACAAGAGAAGTTGCTTAAGGCTGGCCAGACTTTACGCCATTCTCACTATCCCAACAGTTGGCTAGGTAGTGTCTTAGACCATCGAGTTCTCCATCTTCCACTCCCCTAACTGAAGACGAACCACACAACTTACGAGCTGCTACGCTTTTTTCCTCACAAAAATTCGGTGACCAGGTGGGAGGGCTCATTGGTGAAATTTTCTCTGGCGTTTTTTGGAGGGAGATTTTGAGTCAAGATGCTAAAGATATGGTCCATGGTAGGTATTAATTATCTCCTCTTTTTAGCCGCTCTCGGCGGGATGTAGTTTACTAACGGATCCCTAGAAGCAAAAGCAGCAACAAGCTGAGAATGCGGAGGGTGTTGGTGGGCCTAAGAAGAAGAAGGTCACCGCTGCCCAGCTACGAGTGCAACGAGGTGTGTGTGTATGTGTGTGCGTGTGCGCGCGCGCTTTGTATCCTACGCATGCGCCTCTAGAGGGGGACGGGGTGCGGCTAACATCTCCTTTTCTCTTCAGACTTAGCAGAGCTTTCCCTCGGTTCAACCATGAAAATGACATTTCCAAACGCCGACGATATCCTACACTTTATCCTTACCGTTGAGCCCGACGAAGGCATGTACAAAGCCGGCACATTCACCTTCAACTTCACCATCAACCAAAACTTCCCCCACGATCCGCCCAAGGTGAAGTGCAATCAAAAGATATACCACCCCAACATCGATCTTGAGGGAAACGTGTGTCTAAATATCCTGAGAGAGGATTGGAAGCCTGTTTTGAACTTGAACGCGGTCATTGTGGGGTTGCAGGTACGAATCTCTCCGGGGTTTTATCCGTGGTTCGTGAACTAGGCCATGATTTTGCTAATGTGTGGCTGTGTCCATAAAATAGTTCCTTTTCCTTGAACCCAATGCTTCCGATCCGCTGAACAAAGAAGCCGCCGAGGATCTACGCCTGAATAGAGAACAATTCAAGCGCAACGTGCGCAATGCGATGGCGGGAGGAACGGTGCGGGGAATTGCATATGAACGCGTCATGAAATGAATACAAAGATAAGAGGGATTTAGGAGATAAATGAATTATGAGCTTTGGTGTTTCCTTATGCCTTTTTCTTTACGAAAGACTATCGTCAAAAGGGGTTATCACTATGGAGACATATCTCCTTCGTGTTTAGATGGCAAATTTCAAGGTGGGAGTTACGGCTTCGATATTGCGATTAGCGAACCCATTTGCGACGTGTTGGGGGTATTCCTGTTGGCCAGATACTTTGTCCTAGGATTTCCAGTTGAGACACTCCAAGCAATATCATCGTTACCGTCTGCAACTATGTTCCCTCCTTTTTGTCCACTGGAAACGGGCTGGAACATAGCTGGCAGTGGAAAAGGAGCTGTAAGAGTGGAGATTGATGGATATGCATTCCTTTTTTTCATCTTTTTCAAATCATATTATATACACGGCTCAGTCGTATTCGGCAACACCAGCTACCACCACCGCCAAACATCCCAGAAAAGCGCTTAATCCGTTCATCTGATACATAAAATCTTTCCTTTAAAGATCAATGCATGATCCGCAGGCATCCGAAGAAAAGAGGTCTGGGCAGAACGGATAAAACAGAACAAATTTGCTGGGTCGCTTAAAGGGCAGCTTCTCTGGCGCGCTCGGCTTCTAGTGTGGCATAGAGGTGGTCACGAGCCCGGACGCGAGGGAGGTGGTATCCTGAATATCGTATTTCCGTTAGAGGAAGATAATTGAAATGTAGGATCAAGGGTTTCACGAAAGCAATAGTTGCTACATACCGTACCACCATAGGTAACCGAATGTTGTACCAAGACCTGGAATTGCAAGTCAGTGATAGTCCGGTCGGGCCTATATGCTGAGCCATGTGTAGTCGACAAGCGGGGAATGTTTTTCTCCAGGCAACAAAGTGTAGGACGGCTTCCATTTCGCAATTGTTGATATATCCGATAAAATTATAGCAATGCCGAACGCATAGACTCACCGAAGGCAGTGCTAAGGTCCAAAACAAGGCCCTTGCGGAGCATCTGTAGCAGGAGTCATTAGCATTGATTCCAGTGCCGACGTTGTCGTTTGACTCTAAATTCATACAACACGCACACAGACAGGGTGACAGGCAGGAGATGGTACTTACACCAGTGATTGGTTGGATCGCCATCTTGAGCCGGAGTGGAAACAGAAAATATCAAGGAGACAATGACAACGAGGCTTGAGTGAGTCCCAAGCGAATTTCGCAGCAAGATTGGGGCGGGATCGTGGTTGTGCTTTGTTGTTGTTGTTGTCGTCGTCGTCGTCGTTCGTCGTTTTTGCTGTTTCGGCGGATCAAGGAAGAGGCCAGTCACGTGGATGAAAGCAGCCGAATGCGATCAGCCCACTGGCTTAGTCAGGACATTAGTCATAAATTCAATCCAACGCGACGGGAAGAAGAACAGCAGACGGTAGAGGAAACACAGCTGACCCGAGTTCCATTGCAGCACTGAGACTGAGATGACATTGCTGGAATCCATCTGCGCAGTTTACATGGCCACCTTTTCCGGACGGTCCTATTGATCCGCTGAAGGGGCAGTGAAAAGCCGTCAAGGGCCTCACTTCAAGAACCCTCTCTCTAAATGATATTACAAAACTCTTCGACATCAACATTCCGCACCATCGAGATAACAATCTAGCCATCAGGTCCACACACCTTTTAGCCTCGCCGCGTGCTACGTCGCCTGCATGGCCCCCGAAATGATGCCCGCCCCAACCCCGTCACTCAAACTCAAACGCCCTTCCCCAGACTCTGACGATCCATCTGTAGTTCATGTGAAGAAGCAGAAGATAGGGTATCATCGGTTGCACCGACTGCAATCACCCTTGGAAATTGCGTCGCTTGATTCTGCCGTTATCGCCGATGACACGTCCGTGGATCAGCTGCTAAACATGGCGATTGGGGTTTGTCTGCGCGAAGCTGGTTTCGGACATGCAGAACCCGTTGCGTTGGATAGCTTCAGAGATGGTGTCGAAGAATGTACGAAATTATAGCTATGTGACGTGATTGCTTCTAAACTTCAAGAAATGCTAACATCTTGGAGATATGCTTCGCTTCTTATCTTACACCCGCGCATCCATGGCCTCCTGCCGTAGAACCCAGCCGATCCCACAAGACTTTGAGCATGCCCTCGGCCAGCACGCCGTTTCCTTAGATTCCCTCCAATCACACCTCGACCGCTCTCGCAAAATCACCCAGAAACCTACAATCCTTCCAGCGCCTCCTCCCGGGGAAGCCCCTCCGCGAACAAATTTACCATTCCTAGGCCCAGAGCTTCGTGCTCCTGATAACAAGCCAACGTATTCATATATCCCAAAACATTTCCCCAGATTCCCAAGCAAGCACACATACCAAGATACGCCTGTCTACACTAAACGAGAGACCGACCCACGAAAGATGAGAGAGCAGGCAACGGAAGAAGGACGGCTGGGCGAAGAAGCGCTTAGGAAATTGACGCGCACAGCGAAGGAGTCGGCGTCGAATAGGTACGAGAAGGCAGAGAAGATGTTATGGGGAAGGGAGAAAGAGAGCATGGAGTCCATGTTTGAAAAGACTTTAGCAGCGACGTTGAAAAGGCAGGCAGAAGCGAAGGAAGAAAGAAGGAAGGGTAAACAGAGGGCTGTGGAGCCAGACGGAGAGGTGATGGACTTTGGATTTTCAGAGCCGGCGAAACAAAAAACCCCGACAGAACCGAATATTGAGCCGCTGAAGCTTGAATTTGGCCCGGTTGTGAATTGCGAGCGCGTGTACTGGCGTAAAACTTCGCGCAGGACAGAACTCCAGAAAGATATGTTGGCAAAACCGGGAGCGGTGTGAGAGACTAGCTGCTACTTTGATCTTTTTTATTATTTTTTCCCCCTTCAAGTTTTTGTAGCATGGCGTCTGGGTTATTTGTCCATTTGGGAGAGCTTGCAAACGGTTCCAGATACCCCCGGGAATAACACTGCCGTAGATTAATCCATTATTTTATTCATAACTCATACCTTTTGCTTTTATGAAGGGCTGTATCTTTGTACTTTTTCTCCCTCCAATGCTGTAGTCTCTGCACTGATTCCATTGGCGCATCTGTTGCAAGCCGAATGTCAGTCTGGCTCATTGTGTGCATTCATTGTGTCAAAACACTCACCGTCTGAACATCCTCATGACACTCTTACATCTCACTTTGCCTGGTTCTGGGACACCCATGCTTGGAGGATTGCATGAAAACTGCTGCATCGCATACAGTGGGCATGAGAAGAGATCTGTGGGCGGGCCTTTGCGTGCTTTCTGCTTGAAGCCATGAGTGGTGGTGTGAATATGAATAGGTAGTGTCGCAGCGGGAAATGAAGTGACAGGAGGTGCCATTGTGGTTCAGGTTGAAGCAATACAGCAAGGTTGTTAGTGACGTTGATGAAGCCGCAAGCGGATGTCGAAGAGAAAGTTTGAAGTGCTGGTGGTGACGCTTGACCCAAAAACCCCATAAGTTAACTTACATCTCTGACCTCAAGATCCAGGACTCCTTCCCCCGCTCTCATTCCTCCAACTGGCTCTAACTCACTCGTTTATAGATTCAGCTTCTTTGCCACCATAGAACGTCTCACCTCACTCCCTGTAGACCAAAAGAGAACGTCCGCCCTGATTGCTCTAGGAAGCCTTAATGAGCTCATGGCATCTCTGAGAATCGCCAATTGGACTCAGTTATAAAACTCAGAGACGTACTTTACTTACAAAAGGATTCACTCGAGAACTAAACGAGATCAGGCTTATCACATTGTGAGAATAGGCCATGCCTATTACTCCCGGTTTACCAAAGCTCCCCTATACGCGACCAGGAAACCGCTGGCTAAAGGATGTCCACCAACCCGTTCTAGTTAATAACCTCATTCTCCTCGCGCCTATGGTCACAAGTCAACGTCAACTTGCATGAGAACCGCCGGTTGCGATGGAGCTGGACCTATTCTGTAATGAAGTGGTTCTACAGATGCTAGGAGCAAGCCTTGCTATCTATCCCATAACGCAGCCTATAGACGCTGGGATTTTTCGGCAGCAACTACTTCTCCCGCGAGTTCACAATACTAAAGCGTGAGCGCTCTCCTCTCATTCCTCGAATCCAATCCTGAGTTTAGAAAATCTTCATTGATGCACAGAATGCTGGCTGGCTATCTGACAATTCAGCATGGATGGCGAAACTTCCAGTTCAGAGTCACCAGCCATAAACAAATCAAAGGGCTGGTGCCCATATTATGTATGACATTGCTTTGCATTGTTGCATTTTGTTATTCTCGGAGTTAGAATAAAAGAATGATGGTAAATATGGAGGATTTTGACATCGGTGAACAGGTTATCGGCCGTTAACTGTGACTGCGCTATTAGGCATGCCTACAACATCTTCAAAGCCTTCACGACGATGATATTTCGTTTTCGGAAATGTCCATCATACATGACCATATTCACTTGATTGCAGTCCTCTATAACAGTCCTACTCCATTCCACCTCTTCTCTTTCTTCTCACTCTTTCTTTGGGCATTCAACCAATATATATACCTATAAGCAGGTCCCTCCTCTCTACTCTCATCAAGGTGATTTATTTGCAGAATAAAAACCCAACACTGAATGCATTGAGATTCAATATCCTTTCAGTCTCTGAATATGTCTGCAACCGCCCTAATTATATCCAATATAAGAACCGAACAAACTGAGTGAGGCATGCAACAGCCACACTAGTTCAATAGATTCACTATATATATTCCTTTGCTTTTGTCGCCTTTACAATGAACGATCTGCCATCGCCCCCTTCGAGATGGAGGGCAACACCGTCGTTATCTTTGAGGAAACGACATCACATACTCCGTGAGTCTGGGATGTGGGCGGTCAAATGAGCATCGAAGAATTCTGTCCGCTATCGATCAGCTTCTTTAAGGAGACACCCTTGGGAGTTTATATATCTCCAAACCAGCAGTTTGGCATCAAGTCGGGGTCGTTTCATCAGCAATCTGATTGTGTATTGTTTGTATTTAAGGATTCAATCTGGTCCGCTCTGTCTTGACCAACCAATGTCATTGCCAGCGGTAGAAACAGCTCTTGAATCAACAGGGTCTCTAAAGTTCTCTTGACAATGGTAATGGGACAGTTGGTGTTGATTCCCTGCCTAGAAGAGTTGTAGGAAAACAAGGCTTGTCAGATGTCTGTATTAGGTTACCAGTGAATTCCAGGTTCCCTCTTTGCAAATTAGACTTAGCTGTTGGAATTGCATGTGAGTTATCAATAGACGATAGATCGAGGCTATTAGTTGTATCTCTAGTTGGAGAGGTCGGTTCCCACATCATCATCGGCCATGGGAATCTGCTCATCGAGTCACGATTGTCGTTAACGCCTGTATTATAATCCCTCCCTTGTTGAGTGGAGGTATCAGAACTGTCATTAGAGTGCTGCCGTCAGTATTATCTTCATCGTTAGAGCTTGTGCAGCGTGCGATGATGCAACTGTGAACCGTCATCACCAGAGTTGTTTTGCGTGTCGGTTGCACTGTCTGGCCGGAGGAAACCAGGACTTTCGCGAGCAGACGCGGCATACGCTGGAACTTTTCAAGTTTTTTCTGGCAAACGTCAAAATCTCTGTTGAATCCACGGACTCGAATGTCAAAGTTATAAATATCGCCGGCACCTGCAAGCCATTTCTATTGCTGACTTCCTTTGACCTCATTTAAAATGCTCTTAAATTCAGAGATAATCTCTCTTGTCTCTTCGATGCTCGCTCTCTGATCTTCTAGCGCTAAAAACAGAAATTCTGTCTTGGCTTTAGTTATCGCTCTCGAGATATGAAATCAGAATCAGGATTTCCTCAGAGACTGCAATACCAGCAATCAGAGGCTTGATCAGATTGTACACGAGTCCGATGTTATCCCAATTAATTTTGGACATGCTGGCAACTTCATCGGACTCGGTCACACCAAACTTGGAGTCGACCATCCTACGATGACATGGAAGTAGATATAATAAACTCCGATGGTATCGAAGATGCTCCAGAGTGAAACTACCCTTCTCCTGTCGGAAGCATTTCAGATTGGGCATTTGTCGAGTTAGAAGCTGTTGAAGCCAATCAATTCTTCCATCCCAACATCTTACCCAGCCTGCCGCTTGGTCTAGAACTTTCAAAGTTCTGCTGGCAGGCCTATTTTCGGCTTTGGGGTTATTAAACCTGGGTAGTGGAATTTTAAATGTGGTTGCACAACAGGTATTACTGCAGGGGTTTGCAACGGAACCGCAGCCCATTGCAAATGGCCAGAGACAGACCTTGGTCGCTTTGACGGTAAGCCCGGTACCGTCTCCCGCAGCGGGACAAACCCGAGAGTACATTATCCTCAGCAAGAGACTACACGTCCCGCAACCTGACCAAATCTCGTATTGCCTTCCGGAATCCGAGATCATGGGTCATTAACAAAACTGGACGCCTTTGCAGCCTCTTGTATGGAGAGGTTACAGGATGGTGGGACCTCGTTCTACAGACAGGGCTATTTATATCAATGCTGGCATGGTTTCTTGCATGAGTCATATGCTAGAATCGGTCAAGTATAAAATAACTCGGAGAGACTCAATGAAGAAAGCATTCTGAACGACCGTCAGGCAAGTTGGGCACAGGAGCTAGCTGCCTATTTTCGATTGAGTATAAGCCGGGAAAGTTGAACCCCGCAGACGCACCTTCGCGGCGAAGAGACTACAAACCTTCAGACAAGGAGCATAGAGTAGGTATGCTGCCTGCCTTACAACGCAAGCTACGCTTAGGAATCATGTACGATAAATCAGGAGATGGCTGTCCGGAAAGCCTAGCTCTAGACTGCTAGTAATAGAGGCTGCTAGGAGCGAAGATGCTTATAGCTCGCTGATGATTAGCATGTGTAAACTGCTCCACATGGCTCAGAGCGGGGACACCTGCTCTTGTGAAATGTGTGAGGCATTAAGCGCCGCCGGCGAGAAACCATCTTTGTGCACAGTAGCAATTCGGCGCGATGTTAGAGGAAATGGTGGTTGGGAGTTGGATTTGGGAGTAATTGATGTCACGACTCAGGAATCTACGGAATATATAACTGCCTCCTTTCCGGCCCTGGGGGCCGCTGAGCAGGGGGCCGCCAATGCGAAGCTCAAACGCTTCTTTTTAACCGCAAACGCTTTCGGTCGAACTAGTTACTGTCGGCAAGAAGGAGAAAGGTGCCGGGTTCGCTCTGGCCGAGATCCCGCAAAAGCCAATCAGCAGCGACAGGACTAGTTCTACCACCAATCCGAAGCACGGTTTCATCTTCTCAGATTTTATGGGGTTTTGCATGGCATCGATGAAGAATTTCTCGGGATCAAGATATCTCCGCATATGCGGAACCATGAACGAATTCAACCAGAACCAGGACAAAAACTGGGACGCCTCTGGTTCCATTGTGTTGAGAGGATTGATGAGCTGGTGGAAGGAGGTAGGGGAGGAGATCAATATGCCCATTGGTGATGCGGCATGCCGTTCGATTGGAATATGATATGTACAATCACCACCAAAACGGTTGATTGGTGGGAGACACAACTACGGTTGGTTACGTAGCATGTACCATTCAGTCGGTCAGCATCAGCAGTTAATGAGGCAAGATCCCGCCTACTATCTCTGGTACGTTATCCTTCATCCTGATCACGCATGGAAGTTAGTGTCGTACCCGTATTATGCTGAATATACGGTTTCGGGAGATAGAACGTTTTTCCGTCATATTGGCATCAATGTGCCGCGAGGAGCACGGAATTGGCGGCGACTTTTACTCCTGTTTTCCTCTGACAGAACATTTCACATACCTTCGGAATGAAATAAAGCCCGTTGTTGATACAATCCAATTCAGATATCACAGACCCAATAAGAAGAAATGTCCTTATTCATACTCTAGGCATTCATACATCAAGCAAGGATACTACTTTTGGAAACGGATAGGCCCGGCTATCTTAACCGATGAAATTATTCGCTGGATTACCAAAAGGCAGCAAGAGGCAGTCAAGGGTGATGTCGTCAACATTAGTATTCTCGAAGGGCACGGGAATGACATATATGGTTTTCAATCTGGGTGCTTTGAGCACTGACGTCTACCAAATGAAGATTTGCGCATGATTGACTTACAATGTATTCTTAGTTTGTTGGTCTGATTGCGTCTGTCTTGAGTTGTGAGAGCTAGTTAACTACTAGTTTATCGTTAAATATTGTGGAAGATTATCAAGATAAATCCAAGCCGAAGTTCGGTCGTTAATATTACTTGGTCCTCATCCACTATTAACCACTACATACATAGCTTAACTATAAATACAAGCTGTAGGTGTTTGTTGGTTTGACCTCTGTGATAACCATGCAATTGCGCTGGCAATGAAGACCTTACAACCGCATTATTCAGAGCAGGATGAGCGCTGAATTCTTCGGAGCAAAGCTGGTGGCAGAAGTCAAGGAGGAGAGCCTCTCCGACGTCAGTGCTATCAGATACCCACGAGAAAACTGAAAAATAAAATAATACGTGAGCTCGTTCTAACTGAAAACCAATCCAACAGATCTTACAAGAGCTTCGCAAGCTGCACATCCCAGAAACTCCCAGACGTTTTCTGCTGGGCATTGAGCCCCTCGACTACATCTTCTCCGCCGTCGAGAGCGGGAAGCATCTACCGGGCAACCCAGTAATAGAAATAACCAGTCCTTCTTCCGCAGATGGGAAGACATCACTACTGTACCATATTACTGCTTTAGCTGTGTTGCCCGCG
The DNA here is from genome assembly GCA_001430935.1 of Amauroascus verrucosus. Lineage (NCBI taxonomy): Eukaryota > Fungi > Ascomycota > Eurotiomycetes > Onygenales > Onygenaceae > Amauroascus > Amauroascus verrucosus. Next base: position 49,024 of record LJPJ01002796.1, read on the forward strand.
TGCGTTGATAATGGCGTCGCGGTTGGTGGCCATGGCGCTGCTGTGATATGGCTGGATACGGACGGACGCTTCGACGCCATCCGGTTGAAGAGGGTAATGGGACATATCGTGCGGGAGAAAATCGCATCTTCTCCGCATGACAGAGATAGGTCAACCATTGAGGGGGATGAGAAGATGCTAGACATCCTTCTTGTCGAAACGTTGCGCCACGTACACGTCTTCCGACCACAGTCTTCTAGAGCATTGTTTGCAACGCTAGAATACATACCAGGTTACATGTTTAGTTCCCAGCACTATTCACGGCAGCGTCGCATATACGCTATCATCCTGGATAGTGCAAGCGCATTTTACTGGCCGGATTGGCGAGAAGCAGAGATCTCGCGCATTCCAGGTGCCAGGGAAGAAGGGAAAATGCAATCTACGGAGAAAAATAAGGAGAAAGGCGATCACATCCATAGGGAGATCATCTCCTGTCTGCGTAGCTTACAGCGCACGTTTTCTTCGATGATTTTTTACACTACTGCTGGGCTATATCCGTCCAGTTCATCATCGGCCTGGTTTATGTCCTTCAAGCCATATCTTCCGTATCCGTGGCCTACTTTTCCTACGTTACGCCTCGTTGTGCGGCGTGATCCCGTCCGACCTTTTCCAGAGTGGATGACTGTTGATATTGCAAAAGCAGACGCAGCGTCACGACACAACATTGTTCAAAGGAGCCGGTTTTCCGCCTGGGTTGATCCATCAAGTATGCCTGTAAGCCTCAGGCAGGAACTCAGTGCGAAAGGAGCATTCGGATTTAGAATTCTTGAAGGAGGCATTGTCTTTGATAGCTAGTGGTCTACATAAACTACCCAAAGACATGTTGGCTCTCTAAATGCCTCCATTCTAGCTAGAAAACAGCTTTCCTATAGCCTCCACACTTGTATTCCCTCCACTAAATACCACACCTATATCCCATCCCTCCTCGCCGCCCTCTTTCTCCACCAAGGCTCTAAAGTCCTCATTGAACAATATAACCGCCAGGCCCACAACCGCACTCGGTTCCACCACCAGCTTCATCCTCTCCAGCACCAGTCTCATCGCGGCCTTGATTTGCTCCTCCGTCACAGCATACACGCCCCGGACCTTTTCCGGAGCCGAAATGACAGACCAGGGAATGACACCAACAGGGGTACGTAATCCGTCAGCAATAGTGAGCGATGATACACTCTCAATACGCGTTCCCGCCGCAAGTGAACGGCAGCAATCATCAGCGCCCTGGAACGATGCCTCTGCGCCGAATACTAGAGTCTTTTTCGCGGTGCCATCACTCCCATTGGAAGAAAACCACGTTGCGACACCGGAGTTTAGCCCACCACCTCCTAAAGGAGTAATTACAGCATCCAGAATCTCATTCTGGCCCGTTGTATCCGCATGCGCGCTCAACCGGGGATTTTCTCGCACCATCTCTTTCACCTGGCGTTCCAGTTCCAAGCCCACCGTGCCCTGTCCTAGTATGATATCGGGATGATCATACGGAGGTACCAATATGGCGCCCGTTTCGTCGATGACCCGTTTCGTCACCTCCTCACGTTCTTCGCTCGTGGAACCACTGAAAATCACTTTTGCACCGTACGCTTGTGTCCCGGCGATTTTCGCGGGGGTGGAAATACTAGGCATAATGATGTAAGCGGGTATCTTTAAACTGGAAGCGGCGAGTGCGAGGGCCTGAGCATGGTTTCCTGATCGCACAAGAACGTCTTAGCAAAAGAAAATGATCGGACTTGGAGACGGAATAAGTGTAAATACCAGAACTATGCGTCACTACGCCTCTCTTCCTCACTGTCTCCGCTCCTAGACACTGGCATAACCGCAGAACTGCATGAAACGCCCCTCTTGCCTTAAAAGCGCCGATCTTCTGAAAATTTTCACATTTGAAAAATAAATTGATTTTGGGCTTGGCGGGAGTTCGCTCCTCGTAAGGTGTACCGCGAAGCGACTCGGCGGATTGAGGCGTTGACGCGAGACGGTTGAGGGTTTGGCAGGTGAGAACCGGGGTGGTATGGATGTGGGGTTGGATCAGATCGTGAGCGACTTGCACGTTGGCCGGCGAGAGCGGCAACCAGTGCGATTGCTCTGTCATATTAGCAATATTCGGTGGAAGGAGTTGAGAGGGAAAAAGTAAATGTCAAAGAGAGATTATCAAGAGTTGATGGATGGTGGTGGGAAATGCCCTTATAAGGATTGCGGTCTCGGCCATTTTTCCTTCAAGCCTCGGGCGAATACGAAGAAACAAACACGAAAGCAAGGATCTATGAAGCTTGAAATGAGCAAGGATTTGGAAGTAGATGAAAAAAAAGGTAGAAATGAATTAAAAACTTTTTTCATCTCATTATCACACGTCAAGAAAAGAAACTATTAACCGAAAAGGTATCTAAATGTTACATCTCCTATTTCTGATTCTCTGGGCGAAGGGACCTAAACAAGGCAAATTAACATGAATCGAATTAGGACAAATAGACGGGAAAGGAGAAATCATACCTGACGGCCTTTCCAGCTCTCCAGATTTCCAAATCACGGATGTCCTGCATCTCTTTTTCATATTTCTCACGGTAATCGGGCTGGGAGTTGTAGTCAAGGGATCGCTTAGTCTCGCTGCCGTCCTTGACGCTGTCATAGAGCTCATTGAAGACTGGCTTGAGTGTGTCCTTGAATTTGCTGCTCCAGTCGATGGCGCCACGACGAGCAGTAGTGGAGCAGGCAGCATACATCCAATCCATGCCATTGGCACCGATCAATGGATACAAAGACTGAGTGGCCTCTTCGACGGTCTCGTTGAAGGCTTCGCTGGGGCTGTGGCCACGTTCACGGAGGACTTCATACTGGGCGAGAAACATGCCGTGGATACCGCCCATCAAGCATCCACGTTCACCGTAGAGGTCAGAGTACACTTCTTTTTCAAAGGTGGTCTCGTAGAGATAGCCGCTGCCGACAGCGACACCGAGGGCGACAGCCTTTTCCTTGGCCTTGCCGGTGACGTCCTGGAAGACGGCCACAGAAGAGTTGATACCACGACCCTCCTTAAAGAGGGAACGGACAGTACGGCCAGAGCCCTTGGGAGCGACGAGGATGACATCGATATCCTTGGGAACATCGACTTTGGTGAGGTCTTTGAAGACGGGGGAGAAGCCGTGGGAGAAGTAGAGGGTCTTTAGAAATAAAAATTAGACGAGAAAGAAAAAGAGAAGAAAATACAAAGGCGGAATACCTTTCCCTTGGTCAAGAGAGGTTTGATGGCGGGCCAGGTTTCACTCTGGGCAGCGTCACTGAGCAAGTTCATGATGATGGTGCCCTTTTGGATGGCTTCGGTGACATCAAAAAGGTTCTTTCCTGGGATCCAGCCATCCTGGACAGCCTCCTTCCAGGAAGCGCCGTCCTTGCGAACACCGACAATGACATTGAGGCCGTTGTCACGGAGATTGAGGCCTTGACCATGGCCTTGGGAGCCATAACCAATGAGGGCAAGGGTATCATCTTTGAAGTAGTCCTTTTGAGAGTGATATTAGCGATTAGGAATCAATTGAAAGAGGAGCGGTGGTTGATGAACATACCAAGAGCTTCTCTCTGGGCCAATCCTCACGCTCTAAGAAAAAAGAAAAGTTAGATTTACAATGAAAGCAAAAGGGAAGGAGAATAATACCATAGACGGTCTCTTTTGTGCCGGCAAAGTCAATTGTCTTGATGCCACGAGTCTGGCGGGCAAAAGGAGCAGCGATTGGAGTAGTAGGAGTGGCAGCAACGGCAGGACGGGCGTTGGTGGCGGTGATGAAGGAGCGGCGGGAAGCTTTGGAGGCAAAGTTACGGGGGAGAGAAGAGCGTAGAGCTCTGGCAGCAGGTCTGGAAGCCATTGTAGTGTTGGTGGTGCAGTTGTAGGAGTGGAGAGGTAAGGGGAATCGAGGGATGTTGATTTGAAGTGACGATGCCTTTTTGGAAGATGAAGACGAGGAGATGAAAAGGCGAAGAAGAGAGAGAGAGAGGAAGAGAAGAAGAGGAAGAAGCTTGCATTCGTTAGTTTTTTTCCTCGCAGCTTCCCGAGTTAGTCAACCACCAAAAGCTCCTTCTTCTTCTTCCCCCGCCGATGTCGGAATCTCCCTCCAACATGACTAAGCACCCTTCTCCTCATTTCCCCTCTTAAGATCCCCAACTGAGCTTTCCCCAATTCTAGCAATGAGAACATAAAGGAGAAGTAATCAACTACTAACAAGAGTAATGGAGGTACCCTTAGGTACCTTGCTATCTGATATATTCCCTGGCCTGGAGATCATCATCATCGTCAACAACAACAAGAAGTAGAAGTAGAAGAGAAGTAGAAGAAATCCTCGTAGTCTAGTTTACTGCGTTCCTCGCAACAAGGCATGTCCCTGCCATTAACAGCCCTCTATTAGTTAACTAGTTACGGAGTAGTTAACTTAGTAGTTTGTGACTTTGCTTGGGCTAATTACGTCCACAAATCCCAAATCCCAAAATCTCCCTCTTTTCTTTGTGACTCACACCGCAAACCCAACCCCCAATCCCATGATGCTTCCGCCCGACTTCTTCCAAAACATCCCTCAAATCTCCACCCGCCGCGCTCTCCTCGTTCTCGACCTCCAAAACGACTTTGTCTCCCCCACCGGCGCCCTCTTCGTCCCGAATTGCCCAGACTTTGTCCACCACCGCATCCCCGCTCTTGCAGCCCACTTCCGCTCATCTGGCAAGGTCATCTGGGTTAAAACCGTCTTTCAACACTCCCGCGATACCTTCAGCCCCGCTGCGGGCGGAGATCTCGTCCTCGTCAATTCCTCCGATCCAGAAGCTTTCCTCACCGGCCAGCCTTCCGCCAAATCCTGCTGTCTGCCTGACTCCCCCGGTGCCCTCTTTCCGCCACCCATCCTCTCCGCCATCGACTCCCACTCTGACACCGTCCTCGTCAAGTCTGACTACTCCGCCTTCCAGTCTCCCAACGTCCTCTTTTCCTTTCGCACCCAGTTCATCACCGAGCTCTACATATGCGGCTCGCTCTCCACCGTCTCCGTCTATGCAACCGCCCTCGATGCTGTCAGAAACGGTTTCACCGTCACCCTGATCGAAGACTGCCTCGGTTTCCGCCGTTTTTCCAAGCACAGAGACGCACTCAAACGAATGACAGACCTCCTGGGCGTCTACCTCATCTCCAGTTCAGACCTGCTGAAAAAGGGAGACGAGATGCCTGCTCCTAGCACCGACCTACCGTCTGAAGTCCAAGAGGTCGGCCACGCCAATCCCATCGAGATTGACAACACCGAGCCACCTTCACCCCTTCTGTCAAGAGCCCTACGCCGCTTGCGCACCGCTGAAGACCACCCAGACCATCATTCCACAGAACCCCAGCCGGAGCAACCAAGGCCGACCCGCAGCCGTGAACACAAGCCAAAATTGCCCCGGAGAAGACAAAAGACGCCTGCAACCTCTGACCTTGGCCCCAATGACTCCATTGGGTCGGGCGACTCTAGCATTATTTACGACCTACTTCTTCCGGAAAACTCGTTTGAGCTCCTACGCAGCGAGGTGGACTGGCAGAAAATGTACCACATGTCAGGCCAGGTTCCACGCCTCGTAGCTGTCCAAGGCGCTTTTCAACCCGACGGTTCCATCCCAATCTACCGGCACCCTGCGGATGAATCACCGCCACTGCTTCCGTTCACCATCACCGTTGACGCTATCCGGAAAATCGTCGAAAACCGCCTTGGACACCCATTGAACCACGTCTTAATCCAGCTCTATCGCAGCGGAGAAGATCGAATCTCTGAGCATTCAGATAAAACCCTGGATATTGTTCGCAGCTCATCGATATGCAATGTTAGCCTTGGCGCCCAAAGGGTCATGACCCTCCGTACAAAGGCCTCCGCCGCGCCCCGCTCAGAATCCGGGGAGTCTGGCCGACGGTCGCAACGAGTTCCGCTGCCACACAACTCTCTTTTTATATTGGGCGAGACTACGAATATGGAATGGCTACACGGAATTCGCCAAGACAAGCGTCCTGAAACCACCAAGTCTCCTCAAGAACTTGCTTTCAACGGGGAACGAATCTCCTTAACCTTTCGCCGGATTGGCACCTTTGTCCACCCCGAATCAGACACTATCTGGGGCCAAGGGGCGCGCTCAAAGTCGAAGGAAGATGCCGGGAAGATTATCCACGGTGAATTGTCAGAGACTGAGCGGCTGATTCATGCCTTTGGCCAGGAGAACCAGCAGACTGAATTCGACTGGGTAGCGCATTACGGTCAAGGATTTGATGTAGTTAACTTTGTAACCATTACTTCTTCCGCCCAGATCATTCTCACCGGCGACGAGGCCTCTGATTTACAGGTTCTCTTGTGCCTCGTCGAAAATGGACTTCGCTACAAGGTGTTGCAATCCGTGGATGACCTTCCTCCATCAGCCCAGGAAGCTCTAAAATCTTTGCCCGACCATGATGTACCGACATACCTCGACTCCGATGGTACAACCTGCATCTCTGGAAGTAACAATATCCTTTCACATATCGGAACACACCGCCGAGCAGAAACCACACCTGACCCGAGTATACCCATACAGGACTCCGAGCTGCAAGACCGCCTTGCAGCTGCAGATAAACTCCTCGACACCTGGCGTACGATCATTCGCTCTACGCCATCCTCCCCTCCAGCGGATCCCTTGGCTGCCTTGGAGCCCCTCACACCACATCTCAACTTTGTCGCTTCACTGCTGCCACCCGGGCAAGCGTACATATCTGCACCGATTACTTTTGGCATCGACGACTGTGCGTTCTGGCCCGTAATCCGTTGCATTGCGTTGCATAAGAGGGGAAAGGAGTTTCTGGATCGGTTCCCGGCTCTAATAGGATATTACGGGAAGGTCGGAAGACGGGCTTGCATGAAGGGCGTGCTAGAAGAGATGACAGGCCGTGTTTGATGAACGGATTCATGAGTTATGATGTTTATGACTGATGATGCTTTTATTTTATTTTATTTTATTTACTTATTTTCCATTCGTAGCGGGATATAACGCATGATTTAGAAAAGTCTCATGATGGCAGCTCTCAATCGATATGAGGGCCAAGTGTTTGATGATATACATGTACGTCCTCCATGACTATGGGTTATATGAACGAGATTCTCTATGTCGGACATAAACCCACAACAATGGCTATTTCACACAGAAGGATTCAATCAAGTGCAGTAGAAAAGATATACTTCATCAAGTCTACCTTTTGCACAATCGGCTTGCTTCAGTAGATAATGAGAGTTAGAATGGGTGCGTGTTTGGTTATGAACACTTACCATACAGTCCCGAAAGCCAAGAACCATGTCATCCTCCTCATCCAAAAGCCGTTTTCGTTCATCGGTGACAGGAATGTTGTAAGTCTCTGCTCGATCAACTCCAGTCAACTTTTTCAGAATCGTCCTTGAAGACCATCATGAAGGAACTTTTTCGGGTATGGTTGGCATGACTGCGGGTCAAACTCCTCCACTGTCCCAAAGAAACGGGACAATTCCACGCTCACACAGCCCTTGATCCCTTAGTCGCCGATAGGCGGCGGACTCAAGCACATGGATATCTAACTCACGAGCTCTTGGTTCGTAGTACTGTCGTGGCCCTCGACCGTGATGTTGTTAGTTACCTGATATCAGTATTAGAACACAGCAACAGCAATTCTCAGAGCATCTTACTTACTACCTTCATAACACACATCTGGCCATGCACCATAACAAGAAATATCACAGAATAATCAGAGGCAAAAAGTTTCGTCTTGAAAGTAATTTCAGAAGGTTTAATATTGTCAAACTCCATCGCGACCTAGATTCTTTCGACCCTGGTCGCTCAACGGAAATTTGTAACATTCGATTTCAGAAACAGAGCAAAGCACGTGATATAAATTGACTACCTAATTTGCAAATTGAGAAAAGGAGCATCGAGAAGTGTTTACGGAAACTAATCTACTATGGATGATTTGGCAAGCAATTAATTAACGGTGGAAATGAAGCTGAGAATCAATATTGATTGATGACGACAATGAAGCTGTATTGCTGGGTTACTAGTGCGTATGGCTGAGGTGTTCTGGAAACACAGAAACGGACGGCGGGGAAATGAAACAAGGCGTATTCAATACTAGCGGTGTGGTAAGGCCAGGAACAAGGGGCTGGAAGGGAGGGCGGATAGGGCATGTGATTGGCTAATTCCTTTAATCAAACCCTACCGCCAAGCGTAACAATGTAACGACGGCGTATGCAGCTATTCCCCTTTGGGCAGCGTTGTTTCCTCTCACTTTCTCCTCACTTCTCACTTCTCGCTTCTCTTCTCTTCTCTCTCTTCTTTTCCTTCTCCTCCTCCTCACTTCTTCTACTACAATCTATTTCTTCCTCTTCTTCTTCTTTTCCCTCTCTCGCTGCTCTCCATCCTACCACGTACCATACCCTTCACCCTCACGCGGAGCCCGTCATCGTTGTTGCGTTCTCACTCTCAATCTCTCCTTTCTTTGTTCTCCCATCCTAACCTCCTCTACCCGTTCGCAAATCGGCTCAGCCACAGCGCCTTTTCTCCTTTGGTCTCCCATTCCGCAACCATGTCCAGCCCCGCCGATTTACTCTTCTCAATGTGAAAAATTAAAAATAAACAAAATTGTCCAACGACTAGACGCTCGTTCTTTGATTCCTCTCCTTCCGTATCGCTGTTGATCGGCTCAACCTCTTATCGAAATTGCCAATCCCTGAGTGCCAGCACAATACCGCGCACACCAGATTCTTCCACTTCCCTCACGCCCAACATGGACGTTAATTTTGAACGTAAGCTTCACATTGGAATTGGCATCTGAGGCTTGATATCATTATCTTCCTGTGTTAACCTTTTTGTTGTCGATTTTAGCCATACGCGCTCGCTCATGGCGCCATCCATTACGCCGCTGTGTCGTCAACTGCCCCGACACTCCAAACCCTTGCCCTGATTGTGGCCCTGGCGAGGAATGCGTCAGCCAAATCGCCACATGCGATACCTGCATGATGAATATATGTAAGAAGGCTAGAGACTCGGATCTAGAGCCCGCATCGTCCGGTCCAAATGTTGGGGCAATTGCTGGGGGTGTCATTGGAGGAATCGCCATTCTCGTTGTGCTCTTGGCTATCGGGTGGTATTGTTTGAAAAAGCGCAAAGCTGAGCAAGATGATGATATGTGGAGTCCAGAACTCGCCGAAAAACAAGAGGCTTTTGCTGCCGAACGACGCGGCCGAATGTCCGCTGTCGGATCTATCGCATCAACCGTCCTAACGCGAGCATCAAATGTGATCCAGATCGCTTACATTCCTGGCGTCACAAACCGCTCTCCACCAGATTCCCCCTCTATGGTTCCACCAGTTCCTCCAATTCCAGCTGCTCAGGCAAACTACGACCAGCACTATTTCATGCCCGGCGATATTCGCGACTCAGTGTGGTCGAGCACTTCTGACGAGACCCGCAAAAGTATTGCTCCCAGCCTCGCGCGTTGTAGCGTGGCCACCACCATCTACCGTAATAACGCAATCGTCAGCCCTATCCCAGCCCAACAAGCATTGCGTGCCAAAGCCGCAATGGTCAGTGTCAAGTCTGGCTCCAGCACCCCGGTACTCTCCTCCAACCCTTCACCTACTACTCCAACTCCTGCTGTGCCTGCTATCACCCCCTTACAGATTCACAAAGCCAATGCTATCACCGCCAAGCTGGAACAATCTGAAAAGATGCCAATGGGCTCCTCAATTGTCGCGCGAACAGCAGTTGCTCGGCCAATCAACGTTACAAAACCAAAATCCAAGAAACCAAATGAAGAAGAAAGGAAAACTGCTCCAACCACCCCTATTGAAGATGACGTAAACTCGCCTCAGGACAGTATACGAGCTGGTCTTGTTGAACTGCCCTCAAACGAGATGATTAGGTGTCAGGAAACCAAACCCAAGGCCCGGGAATCGGTCCATTCGACAGCTGTCACTGTAATAGACGACTCGCCTACAGAAAAGCATGGTCCTTTTGCTGACTCTCAAACTGCCTTCAAGCCTTTGGGAACGTCTTCTGCGATACCTGAAGAAATATCAAACCCTTCTCGCCGAAGTTCTGATTTAAAAGGTACTTCGACACACCGACAACGAAGCAGTCAGTCGTCCAATCGAATTTTGGAGGGTCCGCCGCAGAGCTTGAATGAACCGTCCGATCAAAGGAGAAAAGCTAGTCCATTCTCAGATGACAACGAGGTCAGATAGGGTATTTGGATAATGCCGCTTTCACCTTTTCTTTTGTTTCCTTTGTTTCTTTTACCTCGTATATGTGAATGTAGGTGATGGCTCTCTCGATCAGAGGGGCGTGATGAAATTTAAACCATGGACTCGGATGTCTTATTTTTTTACATGGCGTTCCTTTGGCATTGGGTTATCATGGTTGATTATATCTCTTTGTATTACAAACTTCTCTTTGTCTCTTTCTGCTTCTCGGACACACACACCGGGTTTCGGTGTTTTATTTCATTTGCTTTTCTTTTGACCCTTCCATACCCCGAGGCTGCTTCTATGAGCCAATGCAGACAGCGCAATATATTTGTATTCAGTTTGCACAAAATTTCACACCATCTATAATGAACTGCTCATTTCGCTTTCATTTCTTTCCCGGCTCTAATTCGTTGCAAAACTAAGATACTCTTTTTTCAGTCCTTTGTAAGTATATTGATTCGCCTCGATCCCCGCCTCCGTATGCAATGTGCTTGTCTATATGGAGGAGCAATGAGATGGGAATTCATTTCGCTCTTACACCGCCCCCAACTTGTTAATTCACGACAGATCCCACACCCAGTTCTGGACAATTGTTGCATGCACGATCACTAATCATCAATTCGTTTGACAAATACCCCTCGCAGGACCTAGCCATTGGTAGCCTTGAATACGAGGAAAACAATGAACGGATCTCGAAATCCAGCGCAATTTGCCCAGAAACTCACATGATCTCGTGTTCCAGCCGCGTCGCAGCCCAAGAGACGCTAAGCCGCATCCGGTAATATTGGGTCACGGTTGACGTGTCGTCCGACTTGCTCTCCCGCTTGGACTTCAAAGCGAGCGACGGGGCTTGTCCAGAAGGGAAAATGCTGGATTTGTCTTCGGATGATTGGGCTTGGTGATGGGAGGAGGAAGAAGCAAATGAGTCATTGCCAACTTTTCAGGCCTTTCATTGCTTTCTTCTTCCAGAGAAGCTCAAGAATGTCTCGTGAAAATGGAGCTTCGCATGGAGTGACGAAGGCCGAGCTGCTGGCCCACGATGAATTGAAACTGGCCGGGGAGACCGGGGCCAGTTTAGCGACTTCTCCATGATGTGAGAGAAAAGAAGTATAAAGTTTGCTTGCTTGCCCGACTTATCCTTCTCTCCTCTTCATCTCACATCCTCAAGGATCAGGAGAACGCTTCAATCCGCATCTCTCAACTCCTGCTACCATCCGGAAAGGAAGAAAGCAAATCCGGGAGCCCCTCTCTCAAAGCATGCCACCATCCTGGACCCCGCCACCCAGCGGCTCCCTCTGCTGGATCGACATCCCCGTCACCAATGCTGAACGAGGTAACCCTCTTTAACCTCCTCCCCCACCCATCCAATCCCCTTACTAATTTAAGCATCCTTTTCTAAGCCCAAAAGTTTTACTCCTCCGTCTTCTCCTGGACGTTCATTCCCCTCCCGGCTAAATCTGAAGCCGAGCTCGCTGCTGAGAAAGAAAGCCCTTGCAATGACACAGTTGTCCTGTTCCGATTCCCGGACGAGAAGCTTAGCCATGTGGGCGGCGGCTTGAGTCTCGTCTCGGACAAGGTTATGCAGAAATATAAGCTGGCCAACGGGAGTGTCGACTTTGGCGCCCGGAAAGGTGGGAAGCCAGGAGTTACTTTATACTATATTGTAGAGGATTTGGATAAGTGCATGGATGTATGCCTCTATATCTCCCCCTTAGGTTTCTATTTTGCCTATGCATTAGATGAGATGGATGCTAATTAGTTCTCTATTCAGTCTATTGTCGCCAACGGTGGGAAGAAGCTGAGTGGTGAATTTCCAGAGGGAAGTCACGGGAAAATCATGTACGCGGAAGACTCGGAGGGTAATAGGCTGGGTATTTACAAGTTTGTTGGAGCTGGGTGTTGAATTGTCCCGAATCTCAACCAACATCAGTATTGGGTTTCAAAGTAGTTGATATATGGGGGCCACGAAAATGAGGAGCTCAGTGGTAGTGGAAGGAAAATATCCCAAATGTTGTTTGCTCAAGTAGCGAGCAGTGTTGTCACACATTATTGAATCAACGCTCTTTTGATTTTTTTTAGTACAAATATCTGATAACATCATCGATGAATATACAAAAAGATCGGGTAGCCGCCCGCCAAACTCCGTTTCAGCCAATTCGGCTGATATGCTGTCTTATTTTGTTCATACCTTCCTTTTCTTTTTCCCCTTCGCTGGCACTTCACAAATGTCCCTCCATGCATCCTCAAAGACCGTCTTCTTCTTCCCAATCTGGCCTTCGTAGAAATTCATCGCTCTAATCATTTCCATTGCACCGGTTCCTAATGACACGCTCTTTCCCATTATAATACACTCCGACACACCCTCGACTAGGTCTGTCCTACCCGCGCCACCCGCATCAAAGAGATGGTCCGCAGTCTTTTCAAAACTCGCCAGTTGTAGAACGGAGTCTCGCATCTTTGCGAGTCCAAATCGTGTAATGCCGAGAACTTCACCTTTGTATGTCATCACGTCAGCGAGCAACTGCATATGACGCGGGTCGATACCCATGCCCTTCATGACATCGCTAATTTCATCAACAATAGTGGTACGCGCTGCTTCAATGCCCAGAACCTCCTTGGCCTCCATGATGTTATTGGTACGGGTACGAGAACCCAAGATACCATCAGTAGTCATGCACGCGCGGAGACCGTATCCTTCAACAAGTAAAGTGTTGGTGGTATTGGTTTCATCCATGCGGATAATCGCGCGAGAGCATTGAGGGTGGCCGAGCACTTGAATGGTAGGTAGGAGACGTTTGAGATGTTTGACGCGGATATAAGGATCCGAACCAGTGGCTGCCTGCTCCGTTTTGGAGAGGGAAGTTTTGGTAGCAGCTTGGTCCACAAAGATATGAATATGCGACCCGAAGGAGCGGAATTTCAGGTCGTCGGATCTGAAGCGCTTGTTCTTCTTAATAGCGTTGAGGATGTCACGGAGAGTGAGTTCCAGTTGGAGAGCCTGGATTGTGGAGAAGTCGATTTTGATATTAATATATGCCACTGAACCTGTCCAGGCTTCTTCAATGTAGTATATGATGTCTTTGATGAATGTCATTTCAACACGACCTTTGACAATTTGAGCAGCTCGCACATCCTCTTTGTTGACAAGTTCGCAGGTAATAATCGGTGTACTGATCGCCTTCGAAGCATTGATGATTTCTTTAATACGGGGAACACCCTGTGTAATACTCATACCCGCAACACCCGCAAAATGGAAGGTCTTCAATGTCATTTGCGTCCCAGGTTCACCAATAGACTGCGCACCGACCGCCCCCACAGCATGGCCGGGTTCGACTTGGGCTTTCTTGTATTTTGTCAAACACGATGTAATAAAAGCAGTTAACGTCTTCGAAGACAACTTGACGGCATGCGATAATGCCATTTGTCCCTCGATCGTGTCGGCATCAGTTCCCGTCACAGAGTGAAGGCGGTTAGCCTTAGCTTGGACGTAATCCTCAATTGACCGCAAGAAATCTCGGTTACTCTCAAGTTGATCGATGCCATGGTCACTGCGGTCATTGTATTCAAGATTATTGCCAAGTAAATCGAAACGGTCCAGTTTGGCGCGCTCAGGCGCAAGCATTGAGCGACAAAGATCCATAATCTCCGATGGAAGCAAACCCCGGTCTTCCTTGCTATACGTAGTAGCCTCTGCGTGTGTGAAAGTGCGATCAAAGTGAACAGGTTTGGCTTTGCCTTCCATGTCCACCGGATCAAGTTTATCGTCGCCATATTGGAATTGCACGATATTGGATGAAGAATTCCTTACGGTGTCGTCGTAGCGACTCGATAGGTCCTCAAGTGATTTCATGAGTCGACGGGACATGTAACCTGTTTCTGCCGTCTTAACCGCAGTATCAATAAGACCTTCACGACCGGAGATGGCATGGAAAAAAAACTCAGATGGTGTCAATCCAGAAAAGAAACTATTCCGAACGAAACCTTTCGCTGGGGGCTGCCGAGCGTATTTAGGGAAATGCGGCAAAGTCCGATCTTGAAAGCCGTCTTGCACACGCTGCCCTGAAATAATTTGTTGGCCCACAAGGGCAATCATTTGAGCAACGTTGATAGTAGAACCCTTTGACCCAGACGTAGCCATGATAAGGGGAGAGTTCCATTTGCTAAGTTCTGCGATACATTTTTCTCCAGCTTGTTGACGGACTTTACTCAGAATCCCCGATATTTGACTCTCCATGTTTTGTTGTTCATCGCCCCCTGGGGCCTTCTCAAGTTTCCCGGTTTTGAATAAGTGGATTACATTGTCGCACTGGGCATAAGCGTCTTCGACAAGTTGTCTTTTTGCTTCGAGTAGCGAATCGCCTGGGTAAACGTCAGTAATACCAATGGAAAATCCCATGTTCGTAAACCATCGAGCGGAGAGTCTTGAAAGTCGGTTCATAGCTTCGGCGGCAACATGGGGCCCAAAATCACGGAGCATGACATAAAAGACGGAATCCTTTTTGCCTGATCCGATAGTCGATTTGTCCATAACACCACACATTATTTCAGAGTTTCTAATACACAACCAGCCATCGTTGGGGTCGAGATCTCTTGGATATCCTTTGGGTGCTTTGAATTCTTTGCACGCAGCGTCAAGGTTGATAAAGACAGGAGACTCCGTATTCGGGCGCATCATGACGTTAAATACCTGCTTCCCTGTCCAGAGCATTTGCGGCTTTAGCACTGCTGGTGGAGGAAGATCAAACTTGGTGCCCGGCTGCAGCATGTATCCGCAAAACTGAGTGAAAGACCTCCGGTCGTAAAAGTTATCTTTACTACTTAGTAGGTATGCCGCAGTGATAAAATCTTGAATAGCCGCGATAATCGGCTCTCCGTTTTTTGGCGTAGCCAGGTTATTCTTGACTCCCATCAGCTCCATTGCTTCAGCTCGAGCTTCCTCCGTTTGAGGGACGTGCAAGTTCATCTCATCACCGTCGAAATCGGCGTTATAAGGATTGCAAACACACTCATTTAAACGAAAAGTTCTATGTGGCCGTACTTTGACAAAATGAGAAAGGATACTGAGCTTGTGAAGTGAGGGTTGGCGGTTAAACAAAACGATGTCGCCATCTTCCAAATGTCGCTCAACGACGTCACCTTCTTCCAGCTGATCTGCCATGAGCCTGAGGTTACCATACTTGAGGAAGACCTTGAAGGTTGTCCCTCGTTTGGATAGATAGTTTGCTCCAGGCCAAGTTTTCGTGCCATTCCGAACTCGTTCTCGTAGCTTCTCTTTATTATACCGGGTTACTCTCTCCGGATATGTCATATTCATCGCCACAAGCTGCGGCACAGCGACTTCGTCAATTCTCAAATTTGGGTCAGGAGAAATGACAGTTCTTCCGGAGAAATCTACACGCTTCCCTGAAAGATTGCCTCTAAATCTACCTTGTTTCCCTTTCAGGCGTTGACAAATGCCTCTAATCGGCTTTCCAAAATCCGCCTTTTGCAGGCCAGGCACGTCGCTATTTATATAAACAGCAATTTGGAGTTGCATATAATCCCAACATTCGATTATAGTTTGCACCGGCGCGCCTTTCCTAATCGCATTCTTCAGATTGATATTGCTCTGAATGATATCACCGAGCTTTGCGGTAAGGTCATCTTCTGTACTTGCACCTTCTTGGCCGACTGAGGGGCGAATCGACACCGGCGGAGCGGGGATAAATTGCCAAAGGAACATTTCAGGTCGAACTTCTTTAGGATTCAGTCCAAGTAGCTCGCAATCTTCGTCAGAAATGCGACGGAACAATGTCAATACCCGCAGAGGGTTAAGATCATCCTGTGCCTTTTTGAAATGCTTCTCGACATCCGTATTCGAGCGCTTAGCTTCTTCGAAAGACTGGTCAAACACAACCTTGCTCGCAGGCGGGATTTTTTTGGCGGATGTCGAAGCATTGAAAGCACGGAATTGATCATGTGTGATTTTCAAAGCGCTTGTTCCAGCCTTTTTAACAACACCGTTGACAGCATTGCAAAGATCGCAGGTTCGAGTTTTTCGGCAGCGGTCGTTGATTCGCTTATTGACTTGCATGCGCCGTAGATTGTCAATTCCTTGTCGCCGCATCTCTCTAAGAAACATCCGTCTCTCATTTTCAGGCAATAAGATTCGCGAGCAGACCTATGATTTGCGACGAAATTTAGCCAAACCGGGTTGCAGGTAGAAATAACGTCAAACTATGCCTACCTTGCAAATCTCTTGTAGTATACTGATAACTCGCTTGAAGTATCCTACATGAAAAGCTGGTAGTACAAGCCGGACATGGCCGAAGTGGCCATTGCACTCCTGCAAAGCCCCTCCACAGGTTTCGCAAGTGCCAGTTTTGTTCGATATACCCATACGCCCGTCCAGCGGTCCATGACGAGCAACGGCGCGGTCATTATCGAGGTCGAAAAGCTTTCTATCCGAGACTTCGACGAGCGCCTGGCTTACGATATCCTGACTCGCCCTATAGGATTTTCCAGAACTGTTAGCTAGCCGAGAGCGCAACTGCGGAATGACACATAAATGGAACCTACAAAACACCGAACTTAATTTCCTTGATAACCTTTGGCACGTTATCGACGACCTGGGCCTTGCCCGGGTCTACAGGAAGACCCTCCACAGCCTGCATTTCGCCCAGATCAAAAGGGGATCATGATAGGAAGCGGTGGTTTGAATTTTTGATCGGAGACAGGATATCCGGAGGCCTTGTGGGCAGAATGAAGCAATCTGGTGTTTCGTATAAAAGATTGCTCGTCGTGGTGTCGCCGTGAGCGCCTTTGCGGTCGCAATGCCACTTCTTGGACAATCGATCGCTTGAGTCTGGTCGATAGCGGGGTTGGGAACGAGGGTCTGCCAGATTCGTCAGAGTGTAAAATACTGAAAAAGAGGATTTCTCGAAGTAGGAAAGCACTCGCGGAACAGCAAAAACTAATGATTTGACGTTAAACACAACTGACTCACAGCTTGAACGCTCTTACGGTCACTGTCGCTGTGCAGCTCACTGGCGCACTCGCGATGACTCCGAAATTTCTCCCATGCGGCTCGAGCTGGTCACGTGAATTACGTTTAGCTAAGCATAGAGAGCAGGTCTTGGCATAATTTGGAGAAAGTATCGAGATTGATTGAAGGTTAGGAAGAGGATTAAAGGAACAAAACACAGGAAATCACATTAGACCAAAAGCTTTAATTCACCAAACGCCAATCCGTAGACCGTCCAGGCCCTCCCAGTACCATACTCCAAACCCGTAAGGCTCACTCAGCAAGCCGGTAGCTCACCATCGTGTCTACGCGATGGCTATTTGTACTAAAGCTTCTCAACTGGACTTTCTCCCCATTTTTAATCTCCTTAGCGTCACTATCGCCCCATTCAAGCGGCACTTCAGAGTCCGCATCTGCATATACAAGCACGTTGAATGTGCAATTGCCATCAAGCATGGGAAGAAACGTTACCGATGCTGTGATTTGCCGGAAAATCGCCTGGATTTCTTCTTGAATTTGCTTTTCAGATTTCTCTGCTTGGGCCGAGCTAATATCACTAGACAAGGGGCAAGAACGTGTGAGTTTAAAGGAAAGTCGTCAGAAGGAGAAGGGGTTGTCTCACTTGGGGGAAACATTCTCGTTATCCGTCTTGTGGGAAGACTTGGTCCGAGAAGCTTTGGTGAAGATTTGCACCTTTTTGCAAATTTGCGGTTAGCAGCTCGTACCATTAGCCCAACGAAGACTGGTCTCCCCGTACATCAAATTGCCACCTTTCGATATGTTCACCAGTCTCTTTGTCTGTAATGATCACGACAAGTTTCGATATCTTTCCACCGAGCATCCATCTATTCAACTGTAACATAATCCGCTTGATGTAGGCTTTTACTTGGTCATCGGCTGAGACTAGTTTAAGTTAGCGACGCTTTAGGAACGGATGAAGAAGCCCAACTGCACCAAGCATATTAAGCCCATATTTCTTCACCCTGCAAACCAAGTCAGTTGTGGGGCCGTCGACTGTCTTTGGTGTCTGTTGCTCCTTACGCGGTGAAATCATCGGCAGGGTATACACCTCGCTGGAATCTTCCTCCAAGTTAGTGGCGCCGCAGTTGTAAGAGTTATTGCTGGCAACGCCTACAGGATTGAATGCATCGAGTATTCAAACTGATAAACGTAAGACTAAGTCTCTTAATTTATTCAATGTTGATCGGGCTACTTACAAATTCCGCCACGAGTTTCGCTGAACCTTGATTGTGGAGCCTTTAGTCAGTACCAGAACTGAAGACACGGAGAAAATGTAGCATCGTACCTTTGAGTGAAAGCTTGTGCACCTTATTTCTATCCTTTTGCGACGCCATTTTCTCGTGCGGGCTTGGTGGTGCTGTACTTCCTTTCTCTTGGGAAGTAAAGCCGAAGATTCTCACAAGTGTTTACATCGTCTGTCGCTCCGGTGATAATCGTTGATAATGGGTTATCACGTGGCTATCACGTGTTAATCAGAAAATCTCCCCCCGAAAGTCGAAATTCAACTTCATCGCCCCCAACCCAGCAACATTAGATTGTTGAGCTTCAATGCTGCTACCCCGATGCGAGGATGTCTGCAGTCAGTCAGATGGCTGACCACGGCACTGAGGCGCCCGTCGCTTGCGCCGTCGCTTGTCCCCTTTCAGTCATTCCCCCGCAGCTCTCGTCTCTTTAGTAGCTCTGTGGGCAGAGCTGCTGCAGTCACTAAAAAGCCACCTTCGGAGCTTGAGCAACGAATTGCGGTCATTCCAATCGAACGATATCGCAACTTCTGCATCGTTGCCCACGTTGATCATGGTAAAAGTACGCTCTCGGATCGCCTGCTTGAATTGACGGGAACCATTGAACCGGGTTCGAACAAGCAGGTGCTGGACAAACTTGATGTGGAGCGCGAGCGTGGGATTACCGTGAAAGCGCAAACTTGTACTATGCTCTATAATTACCGGGGCGAAGATTATCTGCTTCACCTGGTCGATACCCCAGGCCACGTTGATTTCCGTGCTGAGGTTTCACGGAGTTATGCGAGTTGTGGCGGCGCGCTGCTGCTTGTAGATGCCAGCCAGGGCGTCCAGGCTCAAACCGTTGCCAACTTCTATCTTGCGTTTGCGCAAGGTCTGGAACTTGTGCCAGTCATCAATAAGGTCGATCTTCCCTCTGCAGACCCTCAGCGAGCATTAGAACAGATGAAGAATTCATTTGAACTAGAGACGGAAACCGCCGTGCTCGTCTCTGCAAAAACAGGGTTGAATGTTGAACAGCTTCTTCCCACAATTGTTGAAAAGATTCCAGCGTGAGTCCCATCGAATGCAGTCAATAGCAAGTACATGTTTGTTAACCACGTTGTATAGTCCGGTTGGCACCCATACCAAACCTCTACGAGTCCTTCTTGTTGACTCCTGGTATGATACTTACAAAGGAGTTATCCTTCTCATTCGGGTCTTTGATGGCGAACTAAAAGCGGGGGATCAAATGGTGTCCTTCGCGACAGGCAAAAAATACATCGTAGGAGAAGTTGGCATCATGTACCCGAATCAAACAGCCCAGAGCGTCCTTCGAGCAGGGCAAGTAGGCTATGTATATTTCAATCCTGGCATGAAACAGAGCCAGGAGGCAAAAATTGGAGATACATTTACCAAAGTCGGTTCTGAAAGGCTAGTTGAGCCGCTCCCAGGCTTTGAGGAGCCAAAAGCAATGGTTTTTGTTGCCGCGTACCCCGTGAATGCAGATGATTTCCCTCACTTGGAAGAGAGCATCAACCAATTACTTTTGAATGACCGAAGCATCACTGTGAAAAAGGAATCTTCGGAGGCCCTGGGTGCTGGCTTTCGACTCGGCTTCCTCGGGACGCTGCATTGCTCCGTGTTTCAGGATCGGCTCCAACAGGAACATGGTGCAAATATAATCATCACACCTCCAAACGTTCCTTGTAAGATACTCTGGACAAGCGGCGAGGAAACAGTCATCACCAGCCCCGTTGATTTCCCTGATGACGACTCGACCCGCATGAAAGTCGAAGAATTCCAAGAACCGTATGTCCTCACGACACTGACTTTTCCGCATGAATACCTTGGAAAAGTTATCGAACTATGCGAGGGCAACCGTGGTGAGCAAGTGGGCCTTGAGTTTTTCACTGCCACGCAGGTTATTCTCAAATACCAGCTTCCCCTCGCTCAGCTTGTCGATGATTTCTTCGGCAAACTCAAGGGCTTAACCAAAGGCTATGCAAGCTTGGACTACGAGGAATCTGGTTGGAGGAAGAGCAACATCGTCCGACTAAAACTCCTGGTGAACAAGGTCCCCGTCGACGCTGTATCACGCGTCGTGCATACCAGCCAAGTTTCCCGACTTGGCAGACAATGGGTGACCAAGTTCAAAGAGCACGTTGACCGGCAAATGTTCGAGGTTGTCATACAAGCTGCTGTAGGGAACAAAATTGTAGCGAGAGAAAGTATCAAACCGTACCGGAAAGATGTACTAGCGAAACTTCATGCCAGCGACGTTACGCGACGGAGGAAATTATTGGAGAAGCAAAAGGAGGGCAGAAAGCGACTGCAAGCCGTGGGAAACGTGGTTATAGAGCACAAAGCATTCCAAGCCTTCTTGTCAAAGTGATACTAGATTGTATCTTCTATTTTGAAATATTGTACTATTAGATGTTTTCTTTACATAGAACTTCGTGCGCGTGTTGTGATAGTGTCAAGACCCGGAAGGCCTCTTAATTAAGTAACGATCCTTAGGAACACGATATGATATATACCTGAAACGGATTCAAACCTATAGACATTCTATTAATGTTCTTATATTGATGGTGATACAATAGGAGGCAATATTTATAACAGTGGGTTACACTATTGAAGAGCTCTGTCCGTAAATAGACATCAGAAAATAAGCAGAGAATACCTCGATAGTACAAACAAAGAAGAGGCAGCTAGTGTAAAGCGAGTTCAACCCACCGATCCATCTCTAGCGTCTTGCGGAAGAAAAGGAAAGAGCTCCAGTAAAAGAAAACGATTTACACCCCAAATTCAGATAAGATAGAACACCAAATGAATCACACAACCCATCTCTCCTGCCATGCCGCTCTCATGAAAGTAAAAAGCCAACCCGGTCCTGCCCGTCCCGTGTATCTCATTGTATGTGAAGAACGACGCCGAGTATGAAAGAAATGCTAGGGTATCGAAATGCTTCGAAACACGAAATAATGGAAGGAGATGCAATGCAATTTGCGAAGGGGAAAAGAGGGAAAAAATTAGTCGAGAGGATCATGTCGGAAAGTGCATTCTGCTCCCTTCAGACATTTACCCTCTTTCCAATAACGACAGGGTACTAAGCCTGCTTTGGGCTGTAGACAAAAACATGGTCAGCATCCGCTGTATAGATGTAATGACGAGGGTAACCTTACATGTTTCTTTGTTTTCGAAGAATCCCCGTTCACCCTAAAGCGCTTATTGTACCCATAACTACTGTCGTCTCCGTCCTGAGTGTCAGCACCCTCGCGGTAACGTTTCCGTTCCGGGTTCTCATAGGGCGCCGAAGATTGTTGACCAAATGCGAATGACTGGGCCATTTGTTGTTGGTGCCCTTGTTGAGCAGCTGGGTTCAGTTGAGCCAAGATGGCAGCGAGATCAGGACCTTGTGTGGCCTGTATTTGAGGGAAACTTGGAGTTTGTTGCATTTGTTTCTGGAGGGCCATCACGTTTAGTAATTTCTGCCAATCGAGACATTGTGCATTGGTTGTGGGCATAGATTGCGGTAAAGAATTGGGGTGTTGGTGAATAGGGGCCTGATTGGAATCGCGGAATTGGCTGAATATTCTTTCGAGGTCGGAAACATTAGACTGCGGCGGCGCCTGCTGTGGCTGTGGCTGGGCTTGAGGTAATTGATTTTGTTGTAGAGTTTGAAGTAGAGTAGAAACATCCATTTGCCCGGAAGGCTGAGGCTGCAGCATCTGAGTTGCTGCAGAGGCTGTCGGTTCTGGTCGCGGTCCAGTAGTGGCACCTGCAGCTTTGGCAGTAATAGCGGCCATGGCGGCAAAATATTTCGCAGACCGAGCCTATAATTAAAAGATTCTTAGCGATTTGAATAACAACTAAGCATTAAAGAACGTACCTTAACTTGGTCATTGGGCTGTCCAAAGTCATCCTCCGGCTCATAGGATTCCTCTTCTTTTTCAGGAGTTGGTGGTTCTTTGGGAGAGACAGGAACGTCATCAGGGGACACATGGAAGACGCTTAAAGTGTTGGCTTCCCTCTGCTCCTGACCTTCCTTCGCAGGACTCTTCGGTTCGGTCTCGCCACCGGTCTTGAGAAAATTCCTCACGCGGTCTTCGGAGTCAAGGACAGTAAAATCGATTTCTATCATGACGTCAGCATTAAAATGGTAGAATAAAAAGATATTTTGACATACGCGAAGGGCAATAATAAGCTACCATATCCTCGTCATCTTCGTCCTCCAAATCATCCAAACCGCGGTGCATTTTAAGTGTCCGACCTTCTCCCGCAAGATCGCTCACATCGCGCCTGGCACTGTCATCTCGTCCAATATCTTCTTCGGGGTCATGTGTAAACAAGCGAACTTCAACGAGAGTATCGTCAGGCTTCCAGGAGACTCTAAGCTTCCGCCTCGCCTCCTTTTTCAGCCTCTTGGCCTTTTCTTCTTCTGTCTCTGGAGGCATTTCCTCGACTGGCTTCGTCGACACCGGCTCCTTAGGTTTGCTCAAATCAGCTAGGGTTTCTGCAAACGAAAATGCCGGTCTGGGTGGAGGACGTGGCGCTTCTTGTTCGGTTCTGTTTCCGTTAGCGAGATTTCAAGTGAGAGCCCTTGGGGTAATGGAGATCGTACTTTGCTTTTTCTTTAGCCGCTGCCGCAGCAGCCGCCGCACGGGCAGCATTGGATGTTCCCGGTTTCTTAGAAGCAGAAATTAAGCTACTAAAGAGGCTAGGGGTAGGCTTAGGGGTAATGATGTTAGCCTTGGGTTTGGTAGGTTGGGTCGTGTTTTGTGACGCAGGTTTATTTTCGTTGCCAGCCAAAACACTGCGCTGCGCAGCGGTCGCATTGGCAGGTAGAGCTCTGGAAACAGCCTTCGCATTTGGGGGGGAGACCACCCGTTTTGGTGGTGGGCCGTTGGTATCTTCAGTCTCCCGAGTTCGCTTCTTGGCAGTGACTGATAGAGGGTTCCGAATCACTACATGGGGATAAGGTATCTCGGGTGATTCCTTTTTAACGATACTCCGTGCGATGCCTTCTTTTGTAGCGGGCTTTGATGATTCGGATTTATTCTTTGTCGTTTGAGTTGCATTGTCGAGAACTGATTGAGCAAGTCTCTTAATGACCTCACCACCTTTCTTGACAAAACGAGTTAGGATCTTATCGTTCTTAGTCTTCTCAAGCATAGCTTGGTCCATTGTTGTAAATTTGGTCATCAACTACGAAATTGTCAGTTGCCATATAGGACATTTGTGTGGAATATATAGTACCTTAAGTATATTGACTGTTAATGGGCCATCACTATCGGCTGCAGTGTGACGATCCAAAAGAAAAGAATAAAATGCGGACACGATAATTGGGTGTTCACCGAATCTATATACGAAGCAATAAGTATTTATATCTTTACCGTACCCAACAAGAATAGCTGAGGAATGGGGAAAAGAAAGGGAAACTTCAAAAACCAAAGGCTGTTCATGAGTTTATGGAGCTCCAAGGGGAATGGCCTCAGGCAGAATCCACTGGACATTAATTCCCAATTCCACTATGGAATTAAGGAGCCAGTATGATTAAATTATTTGTAGCATCATGCAGTTGTATTGGTACTTCACGAGCAAGGGCCATACATGCTCATTCAACTTCAAGCTTCCCCCAGGGGTTATGCCCTTGGGTAGAAGCGATCTTTGCTTTTTGTCTTCTTTTCTTTTAAGTTTTGAGATGACATGACATGCTGGAAGTCCAGACATTGACATGGCTACATAAGAACCATCCTTTCCATTATGCTTCAAGCTTCTATCGACAAAACTGACGAAGCAGCCAGTCATAAAGGAGGGACAAAAACAAATGAACAAGAACATACCTTTGAACATATGACGGGTGGCCATTTTGAAGCGTCGTGTTGATTATCATATCCAAGAGCCGCCGCTGCATGATCACTTCTCTTTTGATTGCCGGAATTTTATCCTCTTGGTTTTGATTTTCTGCCGCTTTAAGGGCCTCACTTCGGGACTTCCAAACGTCGCGCACGCCTTTAACCAGGTCCGAGAACAGTACCATTGCGTTCCTTATTGCCGGGGCAGAAGGTTTCCGGTTCCTCGGAAACCAAACAATTTTCAGTGCATCGTATTTGACACCCCCATCAAGATCACTAGGTCGTACCGCAGGGAGAGGGGACGGCTCCGGCGGCTCTTCCACCTCAAACTCAGAGCTATCACTGTCGTCACTCTCTTGCCTGATTGTTTTGGCCTGGTCTTTTCTGGTTGAAGTTTTTGCCTTCGTCGATATCTCCTTCTTACGTGGCTGGAGAGATTTCTCGATCCTGGCAAGTGCTGGAACTCCCGCGGAGGGTTAGAATAGAGAGAGACACTGCTTGTAGGGAACGGGAATGCTTACCATTCTTATTTAGCTTAGTTTGAATGAGATTCACATTTTGAGATGGTAGGACAGAGGTTTGGGCGTTTCTAGTTTCAGGGTTAAAACTATTTGCCCAACGTCGGGAGTGCCTAGCAGGGAGACAAACTAACCTAGTATTATTATCACTAGCGCGTTCAAGGTCTGCTGGATTAACGACGAAAACACTCCTCTGGACTTGTTCAGGCTGGAGTATGGAATAACGGGTAGCGGTAAGGAATTGCGGGTCAATTGTATTGTGATAGCTCGGGGCGTGTGATGCATATGGGGAGGGGAATGTAACTGGCCTTGGCTAAACCAGAGTCAGCATACTTAGTTAATTTGGGTGAAAAGGAGTGGGTAGCACGGGCTTTACCTGAATGTTCGGTTGGGACGGTGGAGGTACTGCATAGGTACTAGAATGGGTTTCCAAAGAGGTCTCTGGGATATTCTGAAGGGTAGTCCTGTGTAGATCCACCTGAGGCTGCGGGTAGGAGCTATTAGAGGCTGGGAGAGGATTTTGGTAATAGGTAGCAGTTTCGAAGGAGTAGGTTTGATAAGCTTGGTTCGGCTGCGGGGTATCGTATGAGGGAGTGGAAGATTGCTGGTGTGGTTGTTGGTAGGTTGTCATCCGGTAGTGAGCGGGAATATCAAAGCCCTGCTGCGGATCTGGGGCCACAGGGTGCTGCAAGGAAGTTTGGTGCCATCCATGCTGGGGATGGCCATAGAGGTCGGGGTTCTGGCTCTGAGACGGCGGGTGGGAGTCATGCTGGAAAACGGGGTGGTCCCACCCAATTCCAAATGGTTGGTCGTTCGGTTGATTCGATGGATAGATAGAATTCATTCCATTCCAAAATTCGGGTGAGAAAGAAGCCGCTGCTGGTTCGGCGGAGGACTGAGAGTTGGTATCTGTCGCGGCGTCCATTTCACCGGAAGAACGACAGGTGATGATCGTTGCGGGATACGGTCACGTGAATTAAATTATCGGGGAAAATATTGGCCGAGAAGGGAGCTTAGAATGAGTCTAGCCTGTTTTGGACTAGCGGGAAATGGAAAGAGGCGATACCGTTTTAGGCAAGTGATCTTCGCAAGCCTCGTTCAAGCGGACGAAGCTGGTTGGCTCGGTTGCTGCCTGGCCGCTTGCTGACTGATCTGACTGGTCAACTGACTTGGACTGGATGGCTGGAGTGTGAAAATCCCAGGCAGCGGGCCCTTGTTTGTGGGTGCTCTTAACAATGGGTTGTCCGTCCCCTTAAAAAAAAATAGTATAACAAAATAATAGCCTGCAGCCACAAAATCCGGACCAGGGAGCCGATTTCAGAATTGGACTTAAAAAGAAGACAACACCAAAGGCCTTCCTTCGTAGAGGTGCACTAATCCATTTGCTAACTCAACAATGGTTTCAATGGTCAGGCGTGGATCACCGTTAATAAGAAGAATGGTCGATTCAAGCTCGTGTCCTGCTTTGTAGTAGTACCCACCACCTAGAGCGTCTCCTTAAAAAGAATTCCACCCGGTGTCCTGCTGTCGAGAGCTTCGGCCCTTCTCAACGATAGCCACTGGTTTGCTTAATTAGGGAAACTTTTGCTTCAGATTTCAATATTGCACCTCCAAGTGGCACACAGTAATACAAGATTCTCTCTTAAAAGACGGTCTCTCAAGTGAGCTGCGGTTAAAACACTGTTAATCCAGCTGCTGGTTGCAGGCCGGCGTACACCCAGGAACGAAGCCCAGCTTCCCCGTTCTCCTTTATTAAAACGGAGATTTCTTCCAACTTAACTTATGCCGATGTTATTATCTTCCAACAACTCTACCCGACTTCGAAGCCAACACCTTTCCAGGGCTTGTTCTCTGCACCGCGGAGCGAGGCGGGAGTTCCTACACAGGGCGCTAGAACGGGAAATCAGTGTTAAATTTGTGGCACTTGGTAGCGTTAGTTTACGGTAATAATTGATAGCAACAAAGTGAGGGCTTGAGGAAATGAAGACGAAAGAGAGATGGTTCGTGATGTCGAAAAGGATGACGGAGGAAGATGATGGTGAGAGGGAGTGAGCAGGGAGGAGTTGAGGTCAAAATCGCCTTGTCGCAGGTTTGCGGTTTGCCCTTCTTTTTAACCGCTGGCTGACTAATACAAAGTTACCGCTAGTAACAGCCTATCCGCCACGTGATGGTATCGCTGTTGTGATTACGTCAGCTTCGTCTCGATCAAGCAAAGGGAAGTGAAGCAGGTGGCTTCATTTGACGATTGAAGCTGGCAAAAGGAACAGCACGTCGTCGGCCATGGAGAAGATGGTGCTGCCTTGAACGATGCATTGGGTAGCCTTTAAACCTCACCTCTCATCTGCTCTAGCTCCCTAGCTGAGTGTACCTTCAGAAGAAGCCGTTATCCCTCTGATCATTTGTCGACCAACCTATCCCCTACTTACCAACATGGCCGCCAGCTCATTTTCCTTGCGACAGCGGCAAATTGGTAAGCTTGTTTCTGATCTTAGGGTGGCAGTCTCCAAGGCGACTACGTATCTTCGAGCTTGCTGACCCAGTCATAGCTGCAATTGAAAGGATCCTGAACTTGAACCATGATCCTCCGCAGACAGAATTCGGAAATGAGCCATCGACAGCGAACAAAGCGATCACGCACACTGCACCCGTTTTAAACGAGGACGGTGACCCGATCTGGAAAGTTCTCGTCTTCGATAACCTTGGCAGAGATGTAATTAGCAGCGTGCTGCGCGTGAACGATCTTCGGACTTGGGGAGTTACCATCCACCTGTTTGTCTCACTACTACTCCAATATAGAGTAGCCCAATTGTATTCTGATTGTTTCCCATAGTAACATCAATTCTCGCCGTTACCCTATTCCGGACGTTCCAGTTCTTTATCTTGTCGAACCCACAGCCGAAAATATCCAGATGATCACATCCGACCTGTCCAAGGGCCTGTACACGCCCGCATATATCAACTTCCTCTCTTCGGTTCCACGACCACTCCTCGAGGACTTTGCCTCACAAATTGTTACTTCAGGCACTTCAGACAAAGTGGCACAAATTTACGATCAATACTTGAATTTTATGGTGGCAGAGCCGGAGCTTTTCAGTTTGGGGATGAGTAAAGACACATATTGGAAAATTAATAGCGCGGAAACCAAAGATGAAGAACTGGATGCATTACTAGATAGGATTGTCAGCGGCTTGTTCAGTGTAAGCGTTACCATGGGTAAGTGTGGCTATATCGAGACAGCCGGATGGCTTTACTTGCTGACTTGTATATATAGGCTCCATTCCCATCATCAGGTGCCCCAAGGGCGGAGCAGCCGAGTTAATTGCTACGAAACTCGATCGCAAATTACGGGATCATATTCTTAATTCAAAAGACAACCTTTTCACAAGCGGAAACCAGAGAGGCCTAGGTGTTCCGTCCACAAGACCAGTGCTAATCATAGTGGACCGTAATCTCGACTTGGTCCCCATGCTTTCGCATTCTTGGACATATCAATCACTTGTTCATGACGTTTTGACGATGCATCTCAATCGCATAACAATGGAGGCTCCCGTCGACGATTCCAACACTACCCAGGGTATTACGAAGCGCTCTTACGACCTCACCGCCAGTGACTTCTTCTGGTCCCGTAACGCTGGAGTACCATTTCCACAAGTTGCTGAAGATATCGATGCCGAACTGACCAGATACAAGGAGGATGCAAACGACATTACCAAGAAAACAGGGGCAGCTTCCATTGAAGATCTTCAGAATGACACGGCCTCTTCAGCCCAGCACCTAAAGGCCGCCATCACCCTTTTACCCGAATTGCGCGAACGCAAGGCCGTACTTGATATGCACATGAACATTGCAACCGCTTTACTGAAAGGTATCAAGGACCGCCAGCTGGACAATTTTTTTCAAATGGAAGAAAATATCAGCAAACAGAGCAAGCAACAGATGCTTGAAATCCTTGCCGATCCCAACCGTGGAAGCAATCCCATGGATAAACTCCGTCTCTTCTTGATATGGTTCCTTAGCATAGAATCGGACCTTTCACGTGCGGAACTAACACGATTCGAGGAAGCTCTTGTGCAAGCCGGATGTAAAGACGTTAGTTCTCTCGCATATGTCAAACGCGTTCGAGAAATCACGCGTATGACGATGATGACCACCTCCACCGCTCCTCCCCAACAACCTTCGTCCGATCTTTTCCGCGGTTTCTCGTCCCTTTCCAACCGTTTAACAGACCGTATCGCGTCAGGCGCACTAGGCGCCAACTTTGACACGTTAATATCAGGTGTCAAGAACTTCCTCCCTGTAAACAAAGATCTCACTCTGACTAAAATCACTGAATCTATCATGGACCCGTCCTCCGCGTCGAGCTCTGCCATAGCCAAAACCGAAAATTACCTGTACTTTGATCCTCGCAGCGCCAACGCCCGTGGCGCCATGCCTCCATCGGCCTCGTTACGCAACACTACACAGGTCGGATTGCCCGGATCTTTGGGATCGTCAGCGGCCGGAACGGGTGCCACATTCGGCCAACGCCGACAAGGGTTCAGCGAAGCAATTGTATTTACAGTAGGCGGCGGAAGTATGGAGGAATATGGAAACTTACAGGACTGGGTTAAGCGGACCGGTGGTGGAGCCGGCGTAGGACAGGCATCCAGCAGCGGTGCATTAGGCGCTGGTGGTAGTGGTGTTTTGCAACGGAGGGTTGTATATGGTAGTACAGAACTTTTGAATGCAGGCGATTTCTTGAAGGAGGCATTAGAGCCATTGGGGAGGGAGAGTTAAGTTCCCCCCGCTTGTTAGAGCAAGCAGTTGCTATCATATTTTTAACATTCTTAATTCCATCTGGCGGCTTGCGTTGTATACGGAGACAAATCACATGGATTGGAGTTTGCGCTATTTAAGTCCTTCTCTATTCTACGGCACATTATAGTCTTTACACATCGACTATCGTGGAAACACTCATGATAAACCTTTTGGGGATTATTGATAGCTACAAGCGATTATATAGTAACAATAACACAAACATACTCTGAAAACCGAAGTGGTGTTGGTTGCGTTGGGTAAAGAAAAACTAGAGTGAAACTCCTTGGCCCACGCCGCGTGGCATATCCTCTTCCGAACCTTTATAATCACCAGATATATCTACCTAACTTAGTATGAAGCCAGCTTCACGATTTCCCAGAAAGGGAAGAAGACCAACTCCCCCTTGCCCTTGACTCCAGAGAACTACTCGAAAACACACCCAGCGAATCTTAAAACGCCGAAAGCTGAGAACTGCTCCCCTAGCTCAGCAGGAACTATAGGACAGTTTTGTACGCAGACTTCATAGATCGAAGAGGCCCAAAAAAAAAAAAAAAAAAAACCAACGTCGTAAGAACGATAAACATACTCGCTCCTAGCTCGCGGCTGTGCGCACGCCTTCGCACCTCCCTTGCCGGATGGGGACGGCCCTTCAACTCCTAGTTCCCAATCCCGGAGCTGAAGTTGCGTCATGTCTGCCGCCTGATCCGGCTAAGTTGGCGTCTACTGGTACCCTCGATGCTCCTCCATTAACAGAACCTGCAGGACCGGGCTGGCAGTGCGGACAGGGATACACGTGAAATCCGTAACCTTTGCAAGCAGTGCATGGTTCGCTTCTAACTCTGAGAAGCATGTCACTGCTTAGCTGGTTTGTTGAAACATCGCGCATAAGCGAGCTATATATTTACCTGGGAGGATTGCCAGCGCAGGTGCGGCATGTCACAACAGCTTTACCGTTTGTACATGTTTTCTTGTGCGCTTCTAGCGAAAAAGACGGGTGAGAGGTGTTTTGCGACATTTTTGACTCTCGAACTATCACCAGCGCGTAATCGAGGGCGAATAGACAGAAACGAGGTTTCCGATAAATTATATGCAATTGAATCACAGCTGGGAAGCTCTTAGGTTGCTATACAAAAACGAGGAAAGTTTTTTTGATTAGGACGTAAATTTGCAACTCGTTCTATGGTAGGAACGCAAAAATAGAGAGAGAGCGAGATTGAGGGAAGGGGGATGCATAGGTCATTTATAGATATCAGATCCCACAATATTAGGAGTGGCCTAAGCTAGACAATGAGCTTACAATAAAGTTGATGAGCCAGGATTGAACAGCATATGACAGCAATTGAAGCGTCTGATGCTCAGGCTGTAGAAATGCCGTGCGACATCCAATTCAAGATATCGCATAGATGCGAGTTTAGGCGAAAGTATCCCCTTGCCAAAGAGCTATAAGGCCGGAGAATATAGCGATAAAATAATTACTCTTGGAATCCCACCAAACCAAAAGAGGATCTGCAACACGTATCCCACTTTTCTATCACATCTTCTTGCCGATGACGCGAGTCTAAAAAGCAAAAGCGGTCAGCGGGATCTTGGGGCCAAGGCAATTGTCGAATGTCAATAGGGATAAAGGAGCTGAGATTGGATAACAGGATATCAGATGTACTCAATAAGCGAGGTTACGGATCAAGATCTCACGGATGGTGGTGTCACTAGCCAGCCATTGTCATCATCTCAAAGTGAAAGATGGGATAGCACGTGGGCATATGGAATGACGATATATATCGTACGTGAGCCAATAATTACTTTTCCCCTCGTTCTTAAGGGGAAGGGGTCAAAGAACAAGTATCTGCGCGGACCAGAACCGAAGAAAAGCCAATCCGAACTCCACACTACAAATGGAGTACAGCTCGGAAAATACGGAGGAACATCTGGTGGCACCCGATTCCAAGTCCTTGACTCGATCCCAGCTGATTGGGAGCCAGTCAGCGGCCAGAGTGCTGTTGTTCGGTAATACGATCAACCCTAGGCCAATTCTCACCGCTAGAACCACCGGGGAGTTGTTCTCCCGTGTACAACGTAATTCGAGAATAGAAATTGCAATGCCATAACTAGGCTAACCTCGTAGTGGTGGATGAAAAACGGAGAAAGCAAGAGTCAGGATCACCATGATTATGGAGCGACATTTCTCGCTTGTAAATTCAACAATAAAATTTGAACAGGAGAAAACAGGGGGCTTGTAGAAATACACAGACAAGTTTCAGAAACCCGAAAATTTGAAACGAGTGTCTTCGCTGTCTCGAAACATCGAATAACATAATAATGCCCATTGGTTAGTTAAGAGTGCAATAATATGAACAATGTATCCGCGACAGGGTTCTAAAGGGTCCACCCCGACTCCGAGACGTGCTCTAGGCGACACTCCCGTCACAAAAAACAAAGGTCCTTTTGAGGCTTGTCAAGAGGAACTCATGTGACAGTCTTCTTGGGCAACAGGGTGTGCCCTGGCATCTCTATGCTATTTGTTTTCCCTCGGCTTCTCTGTGGCCGTTTCCTGTAAGAAGAGGTAGTGACGTCGGGATAGAGGCGGGAATAAGAACAATGTTCAGAAGTAGGCCACTAAGAGGGAAGACTACATTGCCCAAAAGCGTACGCCGCAGCTGGTGATTAGATCCGTGTGCGAATCCCTGTTCTTGAAAAATCGTAGATAGGATTCGAGTATCCTCTGACGACGCACGGAAGAAAGAGATAGTGAAAGGGGGGGCGAATGAGCACAAGGCCATGCATATACGGTCTCCAAGGGCCAACCAGGGAGCGCAAAAACGAAATTATACGTTCGCATGTCGACTCAAAGACCGCTCAACCAGCCATAGAAGTTCTTCAAAAGCCGGTCTTGCGGGGATTGGATCTTGGAAACACGGCCATGCAGAGAGAGTCTCAGTCGTCCTGTGAGCCAGACAGAAAGCCAGAATTAATGGCCAATGATTTGGACCTTGGCTGCGAGTATCCGAAATCGCGAGTGCATGACCAACAATATGGATGCGTTCATTCAGAAAGAAAAGCAATATACGAAGAAAGGAGTCGTATTCTAGAGATATTTTCAACGAGGGTCGTGAGGTTTTGCTGTGGAAGAGAAGAAGAGAAGAAGCAAGTGCCGATGACTAAGCTAGTTTTTCCTTTTGGTCTTTCTCTCTCTCTCTCTCCTTCACACGACTCAACCAGCGTCGTCAAACAACAGACAGACAACATGCATTGAACTACTCATCCATCCAGCCACCTAATCCCAATTTGGTCATCGTGACTCACCGGCTCTCTCTGGCGACGTCCACCAGGGTTTACGAGCCTATGATAATGGCTTGCTGAGCCTCATGCATTCGCCAATGGATGGAACCGTGACAGCCGTTTCTCTCAGCTACTTCTCCGAATAATATGCCGGGAAACATGGAGCCACGAGAAAGAATGTTGTCCCACTCGCCCTATTCGGATTGCTGCATTCGCGTCTCATCCCCGAAGTTTTCAACGTCTTCTCGAATTATTTTGAACGAATGAATATACTCAGACGTTCCTATGGTTAGTTATGTATCATACGGCAACGGATGCATATCGGCTGTGCCCAACTGTTATGTACCTTAGTACAGTGAGAATGACGTTCAGGGAGCACAACACCCTTAATAGCGGAATCCACTATCCATAGATAAGGATTGGAGTATTTGTACTCGTTAAAATGAGCGGAATTGGCGAAAGGTAACTTCATTTAATTGAACAAGAGGGGAAGGGACAAGGAAACTACCTACTATCGGTTACTAAATATATCCAAGTGGTCTTCTTACTTGCCACCTCGGCTCTAACATAAAGGGCTCTGCCCCATTAAGTGATTTTTCCTATCAAATTTGGACAGGGGCCGCGTATATTGCTCTTGCCGATAGCACGGTCGACGTGGTGCTGCTCACGCGTCGTAGCGTCACGCCGATCTCTGTATTAATATTCTGACGTCGAAGTACCTGAGACTTCAAGACCGGATCACGGCATCCGGGGAAGCCCAATTACACGTGGGCCTTGTCTTCGCTATCTCAATCTCTCGTTGGCGCCGATGCCGCGATCGCGACGTCGGTCAACAAAAGGCAATTTCCACAAATATTTTATCCAACACATTCATTGGCTCGGATTTCCTGGAAACCGCGCATCCTACCAGAATAAATGTATCCTATTGATAGCCTGGCTGCGGGTGTCAGTATAAACGGGTACATGCAGGGTGCCTGACAATGGCCCTGTGTAACCTATCAGACGTAGGCCAATCTTCTGGTCTATCTCGTTGACAAGACATGACAACTTGTCATCGTTCCCAAATTCTACACTCTCTTTGGAAAAATAATAGAGTGAATTTGGCGGCATTCGCGGAGATCCTTGCCGGCAATATCTCGGGTCACATTCTTGTTCTTGGCAATGCCATGCACGGTCTTGCTACCGGAACCTGTTAGCCTGTTAGTCATGAGGCCTCCTAGTGTAGCCAGACTCTACAGTCATTGGTGCCATCTATCTTTTCCTGGGACGAGATGCGTCTGTGGTCTGGATTTCATTTCTTTGAAAGGAAATGAACGTTCGCAGCAAGTGTGCTGTGAGAGTGCTGTTGCTCCAGTCCAATACCGTTTGTCAATGAGATTATTTAGGGACATATCCTGCATATATATATATATATATATATTAACGTCCCTCCAATTGTATGGCTTTCTCCAAGCCGTCAGTTGGGCCTGGCGGTTGGCTTGCTTTTGTTTAGATCCAGTCCTAGGCAAAAATTTTGATTCACTCCATAGGGTTTAGAGGAACATTTATATCTTTCCTTTTGGCAAAAATTCAATTCTTCAGCCTCGACAACTCATTTGTGTATGAATAGTCTGGTAAAGCACTGAAAATTGGATATACAGAAAAGACCTTGGTGTAGCGGGTGGGTGTTTCGATTCAGCCAGTCAGACATATATCATTGGCCTTGTAAAAGGCTTGGATTTGAATTCTTACAAAAATACAGAGGCTACTTATTCAAATGAATATCCTTGCGCTGCACTTGCTCTTACTACTTCATAGGCATACCATGCATTGCTCTCTTGAGTTTGACAGGGGAAATGTTCATCAAGGCTGATATTAAATTTGCGAATCAAAAGCTTTAACTTGTCTCAAAGATAACGACTATAAAAGCGACCACAGGATTCCATGCACCTAGTAAACGCCATAATAACTAAACCCGCGCCATCCTCTGGAAACATGGGATCGCCATCATTATCGTGAGCGGAGCAAAATGAAACCGACAAATAACTAAAATGAATTATCACTGGCGGACATAACAGTTGGGTGACGAACTGGCTTTGCCCAAATGCCCCAAATTATGAACACCACCGATTCGGTTGCCCAATATAAGCT
The DNA here is from genome assembly GCA_001430935.1 of Amauroascus verrucosus. Lineage (NCBI taxonomy): Eukaryota > Fungi > Ascomycota > Eurotiomycetes > Onygenales > Onygenaceae > Amauroascus > Amauroascus verrucosus. The sequence goes on from LJPJ01002796.1 coordinate 84,109, forward strand.
GTACCTTAACTAAAATAATCTGGAGGTAGAGAAGCTAGCGTTACAATGGCTCCCACACTTCCGACAACTGCGCCTGCTGCAGCTGTTGCCGCATAGCGAGCAAGTCTTCGCATACGCGAAGGTCGTTCGTTGACCACTTTTGTGCATTTTCTAGGGCGATCAAGGTCAGTATCCTTGAGTAGATTTGGTTCTGAAGAGACCATTCCACCAAGTCGCAAGTCAGACTCGACTTCTTTTGGATCGGTTACTCTAGGCTGTGTATGGTCTAATGCGTCACTGCCGTGGCGTTCATCCAGCGCTTGGCTTGTTGAAATACCTGCTTCGTCAAATTTTCTTTTCAAAGAGTCTGTCTTTTCTTGGGCAGTCTGATCCCGAGCACTCTCCAGCTTCATTGTAGAGATCTTAGATTCAGAATTGCTTTTCAACTCAACATGTTGAGAATTTTCTTTACCGCGAATATACGACGGGAGCCAAGAGGAAACACCACACTCTATATCCTGAGGACATACTAGCGGCGAGGGCTTATCACCAAGGTCGAAACTAGGAAGAGATCCCAGTTTGGTTACATAAGGATCTCGCAAATAATCCAAATTATCATATTCGTGTCGAAGATCTCGGTAGTTGGCAAAGGAAGTATTTGGTGGAGCATCTGCTGAAATGCTCCCTGCAAATGGGCCCTCAGTATACGGGGGCTTTGGCACGTTAAGTTGCTGCGGTAGAGGAGGCCAAGAAGACCAGCCACCCATCCCAGAGTTCTCTGTTCTGAAGAGTGATGTGTTGCTGCAATCGGGTATTGGTGCTTTTTCTGATCGCCCATGAGTGTCTTTGTTTCTAGATACTTGTAGACATGCATCAGGTCCAAGGCTAGATTCTGGCTCACCTGGCTCTCCGGGGAATCGCTTGGACCATGGTAGAGGCTGATTTATGCATGGATAGGGAGGTAAGCGTTCATTTTCCTTCTCTGCAAATTTCGGCATTGGTTGAACGCGGTCGGGCGCAACAGTTGGCTGATAGTCACGTTGCATTGATTCGGGAGTAGATGGTAGAGCTACTTCACCCAGACGGTTACGTAGGTTCGTATTTTGTCGCGCGGCATTGTCGTCTATGGCCGGAACATGCGCTTGAGCTGTACCGTCACATTCTTCCTGTTGGCCACCCCATTCATCCTCTGAGTAGTCGGGCTCGGCACTAGAACCATACATCGCGTCGGACATCTGTTCCTCGGCAGCGTCGGCAGCTTCGGCAGCTTTAACATTTTCTGAAGCATCGTTTATCGTTGCAATGGGGCTTTTAGTTGCATTATCTTCGCCAAACAGCTCAGAGTCATATTTATCTAATTTCGTGTAACTCTTCCTTTTTGCAGAGAAGCGGACTAGTGGAATATCGTCGTCATCCGATGATGAGCGAGGCGAGAGGGCACTGGAAACGGAACCTGAACGTGTCGATTGCTTGTTTTCGAGATCCGAATCACATTGAGGTTCGGCTTCAGCTTGGAAGTTGGCATCTTCTAATTCGTAATCATCGTCAGGAACAACAAATGTATTTGTTGCCCGAGTGGAGGGGGTAATCTCGTTTGTAGACGGATCGTTTCTAGATTAACACAAGGATAAGCATGAAAAAACAAGGAAAAAAGAAAAAAAAATATCGTCGATGGATGTGCCGCATGCGATAAACTTACACTTCTCTTACTGATTTATCCCATGAGAGCCCGAGAGAGACTCTAAGCGGCTCGAACGCCTCTACATGCGAGTTAGATAGTAAGTATGAAGAAGAGTAGTTGCTTATGGTTTGCTGACGTACCTTTGCCTCGAGTAACTTTGGCTCCAAACGTGACCACGTCACCATCTTCGAGAAGAGCTCGTCTTCCACTAAACAGCTTTCGGTCATTTATCCATGTTCCATGCATTGACTTCGTGTCCATCAGATATGCCTCCTATGGATATATAAGATTTGAGGTCAGCGACATAGCTTGAATAGGAGGTGCTGAATAGGAGAGATAAGAGTAGAATAATACCTCATGCTTTGCAATAATAGTGAATTCTGCATGGTTGCGAGAGAGAACAGGGTTGTCAAACCATAGATTGCTATTGTCGGGGATGAGGTCTTTTGCCTGGACCTTGGAGGAGCGGCCAAGTACAATCCGATAGCTGTTGTCATTCAGAAGGATAACTCGATCAGAGCTTTGCCCGGTGCCATTCAGACACCTGACGGTCAGGGTTACTGTGAGTGAAGGCGAATCATCATCATCAGCTTAGGAACACACAAAGGGTGCGTGAGGCATTGCGTACAGTTACTACTCCCCATGGCTCGTCCTCCAGGTCATCTATCAAAACGCTAGAGGCCAGTTTTTAAAGACAAATAGGTTGGGAAGCTAGATATGGGTTCGGGCCTATTAGTCAAGGAGGTGGGAAGCGGTAGAAGTGAAAGGAAAAAGAAAAGTCAAGTTGTTGAAGGGAAGAAAGAAAGAAGAGAAGGAAAGGAAGGAGAGGAAGGCGAGGCGTGAGTACCGGATGGAGTGTCGTCAGAGAGGTAATAGAGCGGGGTATGTAACTATGTATGTTATGTAACTATGGGTTAAAGACACATAGGTTTTACATACAATACAGTACAAAGTTTTGTTCATATAGGCGACAGTAGGAGCATTGACGGATTGTCCATACAGTACAACATACCATACATACCATACGGAGCGTAGAGGTGAAATACTCAAATCTTTGTAAGTCAGTCAGTTCGTTACAGCTGCCTAACACTGAACTTGCAACCCAAAGTTTGACGCTTTTTGAGGTCATCTTCTGCTCTTCCTTGCGGACTGCTCGGTTTCATAGTTCCTGGTTCCTCCAAAGACTAAAGCACAGGGGATTGCTCGGCTCGAGATTGTTTAAGTTGGGCCTATCAATCTGAGGGATAGGAAGGCAGTGTTTGTCAGTCTGCGCTCAAAAAAATAGTTGTTGAACTCATTCGTCTTGAACCAAGAGCATTCCGAAATAGCCCGGTCTCGATTCATTCCGTCCATTATTAATCTTCAGATCTTCCACTAGCCGCACTTAGGCACGGATTCATGATGCTTCCTGCCTCTGTAGACGATGGCCAATCCTGGTTGACCTTACCCAACGGTCTTCCACTCCGCGATGACATCAGGCACCTGCTTATCGGCAGGCTAAAACCTTATCAGTCCCCCGCAATCTAACCGAAAGCGGTAAGTAAGTTGGCTGAGGTTCCAACTAGCTTGTAAATCGGCTTTGAGATCATGGTCACGTGCAACACGGAGGAATATCCCCTTCTTGTTCACACAGTAAAAATGCAATGTTTTGCACTTGTCTTGAACTGAGAAATTGGATAGTTGCTTAGTTATTTCATTTGAATGCTCTGCTTTGGGTTGAACATGCAAACACACATGCCATATCAGACCGAGGCAGCGTCTTTCCTAATCAGAGTCCCCTATAGCAAAATAGCTCCTCCCTAGCCGCTTGTTTTCTTCTTCCCTTCCCATCTAATGCGCCCTCTCGGATTATTAATTGTCCGATTATTCCGGATCAAGAGGAATGACGTCATACGCCGCTACTTCACCATCAAGTCGCGTCGTTCTCAGCATCCCCACGCTGATGGAGCAGACTCGCTATTTGCACCTTCAATTCCCTTTTCAAGCCTGTCCTGGGTCTAGTCTTATCGCTCTTTTTTAAACAGCCGGAAGAATGTTTGGGTCTGTGAGCTCAAAATTGTCAAGGGACCTTGACCAAGAGGCTTGTGAGCTTGAAAATATGTTTACGATAAACACAGCAAAGTTGAAGGAGATTACGGAGCATTTTATCAAAGAGCTCACCAAGGGTACTCAGACATTGGTACTATTACACCAGGAAAAGCATCGATGAGCTGATTGTAGTGTAACTAGGCTTGAGTGTCGATGGAGGTAATATCGTGGGTGTTCACTCGCATATCTAAAATCTCGCAATTCTCCATATTATTACCAATACTAACTTTCCTATGCTTAGCCTATGAACCCAACCTGGCTGACGGTTCGCCCCACTGGCGCCGAACAAGGAACATATCTCACCCTCGACATGGGCGGATCCAATGTCAGGGTATGCGAAGTGACCTTGAAACAAAATGGTGAGATGCAAAGCAAACAAGAAGAATTCTCAATGCTACACCACATAAAATCAGCCCCAGCTGAGGGGCTTTGGGATTATCTTGCAGAGTGCGTTGGAAATTTCACCGAGAAGAAGGGATTGCTGGACGGAGGGGATGATATACTTCAATTATCATTTACCTTCTCATACCCTGTGACACAGGATTCTATAAACAACGGTGTCCTACAAAGATGGACAAAGGGCTTCGATGTCACAGGGGTTGAAGGCCAAAACGTCGTCTCGCAGCTCGAAGATGCCTTAAAACGCAAGGTATTTACTATTCAAAACATGCCATGGATGAACCTCAACTAACTAGGTTTACGTACAAGCGTGTGCCTGCCAGGGTTTCAGTACTCATTAACGATACAACCGGAACTCTTCTTGCTTCTGCTTATGCGGAGCCAGATACTCAAATAGGGGCTATTCTCGGGACGGGTTGTAACTCTGCTTACGTCGAAACTTGTAAAAACATTCCCAAGCTCCAATCACGAGGCCTACCCCCTGACAGTCCCATGATAATAAACTGCGAGTACGGTGCTTTTGACAACGACCACTTCATCCTGCCGCGAACGAAATATGATAAACTGATTGACGGAGAATCCCCACGGCCAGGCCAACAAACCTATGAAAAGATGACTTCAGGCTTATACCTAGGTGAGATATTCCGCCACGTCCTCCTCGATCTATACAACCGGAACCAAATCTTTGTGGGTAAAAAGGTTCTTGCTCTATCTCAACCATACTCCATCGACTGCCTCCAACTATCCAAAGTTGACGGAGACGGTTCTTCTTCTTTACAATCTGTCCTTAAAACATCACTCGATAAGCATGAAATGGATCTTTGTCAAAAGGTTGCTGAGTTGATAAATGTCCGTGCCGCTCGACTCTGTGCATGTGGGCTTGCTGCTTTGTGTAAGAAGAAAGGCGTGCACTCGTGCGTCATTGGGGTGGATGGGTCGGTGATGCTGAAAAATGAGATCTTGAAGTCACGTACTATGGAGGCATTGGGTGAAATTTTGGATTGGGACGAGAAAACGAAGCTAGAGGGGCAAAGGGGGACCGGGAAAACTCCTATCAGAATGCATTTCGTGAAGGATGGGTCAAGCGAGGGAGCTGCTATTGCTGCAGCTGTCGTTGCTGGGAGCTCGTAGATTGCATTCGTTTTATTATATTTATTTGTACTTATGTTTTTAAACCCATGTGGAGTGAGAGTTCTTTGCTGCTTTAAGCCGTCGAATAGTACCCAAACCTTGAAAGTAAATCAATTCAAAAGTGATAACAAATACAAGATATCCCCAACGCCTTCGTTCAGCGTCAAGCTCGACGGGTGTATGTATATATGTACATCAAGAGGCATCCAGTCGGTCACAAGATAAAACGGTTGCCTTCACAGCGCCGCAATGATTAAATATACAAACGACAGACTCAAGTGTTCAGTGAAGCCAACAGTCCACTAGATATCCTGTGGACAAAGCATACACCGTTTTGTGCACCAATTCAAAAGCTTGCTCGCTTGCCGGCCAGTTCCTTCAAAAGTTGATGAATGTCAGCAAAGCAGATCCCATCTCGACTTGACTTTTAAGAGAAAGGGATAGAAAAAAAAGGAGCTATTCCACTCACCACGGCCACGAGCCAACTCCACTCCATACCTCCAAAGCCTGATCAACCAACAACCTCACCCCGACAAACATAAAATCCACAATCGGACCTCGAATCCCATGGAAACTCATCATGGCACGAGCCACGCCGGCCACGGCGCCCTGGGCGTAGTTCATGATAACATTGAGAGAGAACATTTGGCTGTCGGGGCGCGGGGCGAGATTGAGTAGGCTTTCGAGGGCGCGGCCGGGAACGAGAGAACTGGGCCGGCCGGTGAAGTATTGTTCGACCTTTTCACCAACGGTCATGCTACGTGCTGGGGTTAGCTTTTTGGATTGGGGTGGGAATTAAGTCAATGAGCATAGGGATAGGAATAGGGGTATAGGGGGTTTATGTTGGACGCACGCAGCAACGCCTACTAGCCCAGCTCCAATGCCGTACATGCACAATCCCGTGCAGTTGACATTGGGTTTTGGCTCGCGGGAATAGGTGGGACGGCGAGAGGTAGACATTTTCTTTTCTTAGGAGGATATTGCCGATTTTTCAGCCTGCAATTATGGATAGTACCTTTGCAGCACTACGAGTTTCTCAGAATGTCACAGCTGAACAGAACAGAAAGAATAAGGAGCAGAACTTGATAACGAGTTATCAGATATTTGCCCGTTCCATTTCTTTCTACTCCTATCGCGCTTCTTTCTCTTGTTTCTGACATGGTCGTGGCAATTCCATGACGTCAAGTTTCCTCCCGCAGTTAGAACTGCCAGTTGATCAATGAAATGGGAGATCTGGTTGAAGTTTGAAGTTGGCTAAAATCAAGATTCTGAAGGGAGACTTTACTCCAGCAATCCATGGGTGGTAAAAAAAAAGACATTTTCTTCAACTAGTAGTTGTCTACGAAACAGTGAAGCCGATGGAATAACCCCCGATTCTAATCAACTTAATGTTTTACGAGGATGAAGTTACATAAAAGACTGCAGGAAAGTCTTACACGATTTATTATGGCTACATTATTACCGTTTCATCATTCGTTCATATCCCTAAACCCCCAAGGAGGACACTATGCTGCTGTTTCCTGGTTCAAGAAGCCCAGTCACAGAATGCATTCTGTCCAACTTTCTCCTTGATTATATCCTGGCTCAGTTTCCATAGGTTCTTTCCCAGTTCTGGATTCACCTGCGAATTCTCCTTGCCCAATTGGCCCTGTTCATTCCCATCAGCTAACGTCTACAGCCTTTTCAATATCCAAAAAAGAACTTACAGGTTCAAGAATGTACACTCCATTCCACCCCTTCTGTTCAATCTCTGGGCTTGTTGCAGCATATCTAAATCAAGGCCTTTAGCTCTTCATCTCCATATTCCCAAAGTTAATGGTTGGGCCTTACAATGTGCTGAAAGATCCCTGCTCAGGGGAACGGCTTATTACTCCTGCTGCCATTTCTAACAGCTTTCCTGTAACCCCGGGATATGCCTCTTTCCATTGCTTTTGCATCTCGGTCTTGACCTAAAAATCGCTGTGTTAATCGCAACATATCCTACATCTCCCATGGACAAATGATACCACTCACTGTTCCAGGATACACCGTCATTGCATAAATATTGTCACCATTCACCTTGATGACACGCTCAAAAAATCCATACTTGATGCCTAAGATCTCAGCAAGCTTTGACCGTGCATATAGCTCGTTCGGTCCAAGCTTGTCGTCGTTGATCTCATCAACCGATTTGAACTGTACAGTTGCCGGAGCAGTGCGATACAGTTCCGATGTTAGCATCATAATTCTCGGGGCTGGCGTGTCTGGAATCTTCGAAGTTTTACGAATCAGCGGATAGAGCAAATTCGTGGCATAGAGTTGCCCGAGCCAGTTAACCTCGAAAAGGCGGTCCAATTGATCTGCTGTGAAGGAGAATTTATTCGCTCCGATTCCAGCGGCCATTACCAGCTATCGTTGCATATTATTACGTGAGTATCATGTAATCTCCAGACATATCCCAATTTTGAGGAAATGTAGCTTCCGATTGAGTGAACTGACCAGATCTAATCTTGCCTCCTTTTCTCGTATATTGGTGAACACGCTCTGAATTTCCTTCAAGTTTCCAAAGTCACAATGCACCCATTCCACATTTGTATCAGCACCCATTTCCTCCTTGATCGCTTTCAATGCCGACGAGCCCTGATCTTCTTTCCTATTAACCATGATAACTCGAGCATTCACGCTCGCAAAAGCTCTGGCAACCTCATATCTGTAATGCTAGTGGTTAGACAGAAGCTGGCTAGAATAGGGGATCAATTTTGTTTCCGGTTTGACAGTTATTCTCGTACCCAATTCCCTGTGCACCTCCAGTAACCAGGGCTGTTCTTCCACTGAGGTCGTGTAGCACCTTGGATGGACCGACCCCAACTTTGCCCAAAACCGCTTGCATTTCGATGCTTCTGAATATAAGTTATTATTAGGGTTATTCCACGGGTATAGCAATAAAAGGATGGACGGATAACGACAGGGTAGCTTCCAAAAGACTGTCTGTTCTAAGAGCATTTACGGCTTTTCAACATATTGTATGGGCTCCCCGCGGAACTTATCTTAGCATTGAGCGCTGTTGTAGATTTCTTGCTGAGTATGATGTCACCTTGTCCAAATGACAAGCTTGGGGATATCCATGTTTCCTACATGTCTATCAGCCGGAGAACACTTGATTGGGTGAAGCCACAAACGGATCAGTTTGGTGAGTTAGCCCCCTCATGGACAGGTGCTGGAGGCATAGCCATAGTGTCGAAAGCATCCTGAATGAATCTCAGAGAGGAAAGTCCTTCAATTAGAAATTCATTTTATACATGATCACCTCCCCCGGAATATTCGTTTCCCACCCCGACAATCCACGGCCGTTTCCCCCGTTATTTTGAAAACAATATAGAAAGATCTTTTCAAAAAAAGGAAAAGAAGGACGCGGTAGTCGAGCGACAAGAAAACAACAAGGTAAAGTACAGCGATTCGAAGTACAGAGGCCCATGGACAAAAGGGCGTAGAAGGAAATAGTCAAGAACACACTGTTCACAAGCAATTCACTAGGCATTATCGTGAGGCCAGCGCTGATGTTACAAGAACAGTAGAAGTTAAGTAATGCTCAGCACCAGAGGCGACAAGTAATGACCAAAAAAAATAAAAAAATAAAAAAATAAGACCAACATTTATTAAAATACAAAGAGCTCACGGCGTATTCGATTTGTTGTGAACATCGTCTAATATGGTTCTCAAAGACGTTTATGTGTCCAAGGGTTAGAAGACGCCACCCAGTCCGGGACCACCGCCCATCTGCGCTAACCGAGCCGCCAATTTAGGATACCTTTCCTGCACATCGAGTTGTGCGCGCGTGGCTTCCGCATACGAGATGGCATTGACAACTTCGGCTTCGGTACGGGCTAATTCGGCCGCTCGCTCAAAATATTTGAGTGCCTGTGAGACCTTTCCTTGTTGAAGAAGCAACTGCGCCAGCGTCGCAACCGCGATGTCGCATTCAGGATCGACTAGAACCAACCGTTAGCATAGCATAATCAAGGGAGAAGATTGAATTCTATGGAATGGGACGGGCATACTGATTAACGCTTTCTGGCAGAGGTTCTCGGCTTCTTGGAAATCATGTTTCCATTGGAAGAGAGCTAGAGCTTTATTAATAAGCGGAAGTACATTGATACCCCATGGCTTGTGGCTCTTTTCTAACTCGACCGCTCGTTCGAATTTTTCAATGGCTTCGGAGAACTTTTGCTGGTCAAGGAGCAGCTCTCCATAGTAGTTGTAAACATCGGCAACATCTTCAAAGTTCTTAAGGGTGCGGCGGAACGTCGCCATAGCAGAGGCTACCGAACCCATCTTATACTGGGCCACGCCAAGTTGGATGTGAGAGTATATAAAATCTCGGTCCAGGTCGATCGACTTTTGGTAGTCTTTGGCGGCCTCGGCTAGTTCTCCAAGGATGAAATGCAGCTGGGCACGGTGGTAATAAATGTCTGGATCATCCTTGTTTTGAGACAGGGCCAGCTCAAAGTTGTCTGCAGCAGCTTCCCGGTTTCCTATTTCTAGGTATAAGCTGGCTCGTTTGATATAGCTCTGGACCAAGGACGGATCGAGCTCAATGCTCTTGTTTAGGTCTTGCATAGCACTCTCCCCATCACCAGCTAGGTAAGTGAATGTAGCGCGCATATTCAATGCAATGGCTTCGAGGTCCTCTAATTGGCCCAATTCTAGGGCCTTTTCGAACGCGCGTGCCGCCTCTTCATACCCGTCGCCGGTATGTTTGCCAATACTCTGGAAGCCCTTTCTGAGTTGGCCTTTACCACTCTCATCCTGCAGCTCTGCCTCCTCGCTCAAGCTTTCTGGCAATGGCTTGGGTCGGAAACTCTGAAGATAGTTCGACACAAACGTCGCACTAGGGAGTTTTTTGCCTTTGCCTTCCATGATGACGCGGGCCTTTTGTTCGGCAAGTTTCTTCAGCAATCTTTCAACGGCTTGCTTACTTGGGTCTTTGGCAAAGCCATCGATGATACAACTAGCGGTGTAGTCCAAAAGTGCGTCTCCGTATTTTTCAAGCTTCTCGTATGCATTTGCTCGTCGATTCATTGCCTTGACATACTCATCGTCCATCGCGATTGCCGCGGTGGTATCCTCCACCACTTTGTCCCATTCGCTAAGCGCGTTGTAGCACGCAGCACGGTTAGAGTAGTATACAGGGTCGGGTTTGCACAAAATGGCTTTCCCATAAAGTTCGATTGCTTTGTTGTAATCTTTTGAGCCAAACGCCTTATTTCCGGCAGCTTTTAGCTTCCCTGCGTAAAGGGCGCGGGTCTATATAAGCTTGGCATTAGAACGTCTCAAGGCCAAAAATTTGTAAGAACTTACCTCTGCATCTAGAGTTTGAACGGTTGCCTCATCGATTTCCGGGAGTTCTTCAGCCTCTTCAGCCTGTTTCGCCTCTGCAACTTCCTAGTCAATTCGTAACCTCACAACGACAGCATAATTTCATAGAACATACGCGATTCAGAGGCCTTTGCAGTTTCGGCTTTCTTCTCTTCCTCAGCCTTTTTTTTCTCTCGTCTCCGTTCTTTTTTGCTCTTCTTCTTTTCGGGCTGAACTGTGGCTTGCACGCGTCCGGAATCCGATAGATAATACACCACTCCGGCACTCGTTACAACGACTGCAACACCGGCAATTGTATAGACGAGAGCCTTATGTTCCGATGCCCACTTCGATACGCGATCCCAAAGCGAGGAAGAAGGGGACGGGAGAGGGGCGGTAACGATAGTGGTTTCGGCTGCGGGAACCGGGACAACGGTGGGCTGCGCAGGCGTAGACGCAGACATTGTGGCGGTTTTGATTGTGAGATCACGTTTGTAAGATGAATACTAGGTTGGAGAAGCTCAATTGGAAGGTAGAAGGTGGCAGTGGGTGGTTGTGAGGTGCCGATTAAGGATGGGTTTTGGGGGTTTGGAGGGAAATAAGAAAGGGAATACTGATAGCAGCTCCCAAGAAATGCAAAAAAAAATTATATACGCATAAGGCTGAGACTTAAGAAATCAATTGGGGTTTTTTGAAGGAAGAATGTGAGCAACAGAGGAGTCCTCCTTGAAGTCGAGGTTGGGTGTTTGGTTCTGGAGCTGCGCGGTATAAGTTGAGAAGAAGATTCACTGCAAACCAGAAAAAATTGTAGTATTGATTATATAATCTCACCTTAATTGCTGATCTTGATCCGCTCTCAAATATTAGCATTAGGTAACTTGGACAAAATTGAAGGAAACTATTAAATATATTATAGATCAAACACATAGCAGCACAGATATAAGTTTTGTGCAGGTATGGCGGAAGCTGATTCCCAACAAGCTAGCTTCCAGCTCGTCTCTTCCCTTCGCTATGATCCAGCCCTCACAACCCTCTCATCACAGCAAAATTGGGCCTACTATCTCCTTCCCTATCACTTTGACCGTCTGTTGTCTGCTGCAGTTGACTTTCAGTGGACAGATGCAGTCTCTCGCCTTCAAGAGCTCAGGCATGATGGCCTTTTAAAATCCCTAGACCAAAAGATTCCATCACAATCGCAGCCATGGCGAACCCGGATCCTGCTAGACCGGAAAGGAGAAATCACAACCGAATTCAGAGCATTACCGCCACCTACGCCAGAACTTTTACTTCTTCCAACGCTCAATGGCACGTCCCACCCGTTCTCGGCTCCTCGCCAGGCAAGTTCATCCAAACCTTGGGTTCTTCGATTAGATTCTCAACCCACGCGACCTTCGCTATTCACGCGTCACAAAACTACCAGGCGTGAAACCTACGATGTATCACGTCAACGGGCAGGAATCGGATCGCCGCAGGAGACGACCGAGGTTCTAATCTATAGTTCCTCGGGAGAGGTGATGGAAGGGAGTATTACGACTCCATATTTCAAACGGAGCAGGAGGTCTCTTGATCGTGATGAATGCGGGTTAGAACTCGAAGACGTATGGGTTACGCCGCCGTTAAGCAGCGGGGGGAATGCAGGGACCACCCGTCGGTATGCCTTGGCCAAAGGTTTATGTATTGAAGAGGTAGTTGGAATTGATGATTTGGTCCACGGCGAAGAAATTTGGTTGAGTAATGGCGTGAGAGGATTTTTCAAAGCTGTTCTGGAGATTGAATGATCTTCTACTGCAGCTGAAGGCCTTAAGCCCATGTCTGAATCCCAACCCTACCCATGAGAGCAACTTAGCAGAAGGCTACAACAAAAATCACTTGGTAGGTCAGTTACGGCAAGGAAAATAGAGTGATGACTGGCCGCATTGCGATTATTTTAGGCCACATGTAGCTTATGAGAAGCAGCGCAATTTGCTGTTTGATATTCAAGCCAACTCTAGTTTCCCCAAAGCAGACTAGCCTTTATTAGCTACATAACGTAAGCTATCACCTAC
>LJPJ01002932.1:0-86148 GCA_001430935.1 Amauroascus verrucosus
CCCCCCGGCCGACACCAAATTACTCCAAGCTTTGCGGGAAATATTCAGTTTTAGGGAAAGATTTGGAGATGACTTCAAACGTCTTTCCCTCCCCGTGAACTCTTCATGTGGAGTACTTTGACTCCATACCTTTTCGCTAAAAGTTGATCATGTTCAGACAGGGCCTTTCCCCAACCATTGCCACCCACTCCTCATGTCGTGCAAGTGAGGAGCTGAGGAGCAGAAATCAGACAGATTATTTGCAGTTCGAACTTGAGCCACAAGATTGATGGCAACAAGCTTTCCTAGTGCCAGATGGAACATGTCAATCTGAAGCGAATCCATGGAAGTTGACGACAAGAGCGTTCAGGGCCGCCTGGCTGGTTGTGGCTGGGGCCCTCCGCCTTCCTTACGTATAGGCAGTACAAGTGCGCAACTAGAGGCACAGCATGTAAAGCTGGTCACGGGGCTTCGCTTCTCCACCCAACACGAGCCCAAGGCCTGCCTACATCTTCCATGTTAAGGGGGAACCCATCCCGAGCAAACCAACAGGTTTCTCCAGTTTATCGGGATTCCGGGAATTGGCATTTCCCCAGAAGGAAATTGGGAAGAAGGCCCTGCACCCTCAGCCAATTCGTTGCGGAACTTTTGCCCTGCACAGACGGAACGGGACAATCAAATTGTTCATGGAGGATGGGAAGTCTTTTGGACGGGAAGGTGTAAGCAGGCATAGGCCTGCTAATACAGCCCACCCATCCCAACAAATGAATCATTTTGCTGTCACCAATCTTACATATGTGAATTCCAGTGTCAAGGTAGCTCAAGTACTCCGTACAGACGTGTATTATTAATAATTAGTTTCCCCAAGGCTCCAATCAATACCTCACTCGGGAGTCAACGGTTGATCAACCCCTACAACACCTGCTGATCCTCTTGGTATTGAGCAAAGCCTTGAGTGCATTGAGACCAGGCCACAGCTTCACTGCAGGCAAAGCGCTAATCTCAGGCAGCTGCTCTTACCCTCACAATCCAGCTTTCGCTTCATATCTCATAGAAAATTAGTCAAGAGCAGCTTTGTTCAAATCAAAAATACCTTTCCAACTCGACGCGGGGAGTCTGATGTTGTGGAATTAAAGAATGAAAAATCTAGTTTTGAAAGTCATCGGCTCAGCCAGCCAGCCCTACCAGTCCAAGCTAGCTTCAGATCTGCTACCAGAAAAGAACCAAAGTATTAGGCTAACAAGGTCCAGGGGAGAAGGGCCAGGACAATTCGAGATCGAAGTTCTAGAAACTGGCTGTCCTCAATGGCCGTTTTGCTTAGTGTTGTCCTACCTCAACCTCGGAAATATCCCCAGCGATGAATCACCTTTTTGATCTCGAGGAACCAACGTAGCGCCGGGCAACTGCGATTTCGTCCCCAGCTACATGAGTGGTTTCTGTTGGTACCCCGCGATTTTGCTAGTATGGCAGCTAATTTTGGATTATGGAAAATGGGCCCCAAATAGCTAGTTCCAGGACAGCCGCGGCTAACTAAATTAGCCGTGGCTCGACATACATAGTTACATATGTATGCATGTCCTGTACTAGCGCGCAGTTGTCCAGTCGAAACTAGAGTCCACTGAGGCGTGGATAATGGGCGTGCGGAAGGTCCACGAAAAGATACTCGGTCACAATGGAGCCTGGTTTCATCCTATGCATGTAGTAAGTCTATTAAAAGAGTTCATAAAGTGGCTGGGTAACGATCCTTGAGTTTTTGGCCTGCGCTCTTCCAAGCGGATACCAAAATTACGAAACAACCTCGCTTGTGGCCAACGCCATGAATTTTGTGCCTGGACTAAGTAGACGCCAGTGCTAGTAGCTTTGGAGTTAGGAACAGTTGATCGTTCCAGAAATATTTCGGCGTTACTGCCGGAGACTTTCATCAATGTTATACTGACGGTGTCGCCATCTGAAGAGCCACAAGAGCCCAGGAACATGGGAAAAGATTTGGTTCATTTCTGACAATCTTTTTCTTCTCGCGAGACTAGGAACGCCTCGATTTGCCCGAATGGGCAATTCAAGAAGCGCTTCTGTTGCGGGAAAACTTGAAAAGTTTCAAGATGCTTGGCAGGCTTTTGCGGCGTTCCATGGCCCAATTGCATCAAGATACAGGCAAGGATCCTCTCTTGATTGAACCTTTTTCTTATTTGTCAGCGAAAAAAAACACTTGGGCAGCAAGTTGAAATCCGCGAAAAAAAAAAGAAAAGGAAAAAGAAAAGATGAATCAGAGGGTTTCAGATGGGAGATATCGCAAAAATGCCAGCAGATGCAGGAAAATTCAAAGTCATCTGCATTGAGTTGTGCGCCGTTGAGAACTCCATGCATGCCCTTGCTATACCGTCATGCAAATCAACTTGGAAGAGCCTGCAAGCTTTACATTCGATCTCAGAGATAAAAAGATTTCTGGTGGAATATGAATGATTTATCGATCTCAAGAGAAAATTTTCTCGGTACTCAAGGAAAAGATGATCCCCGAATCCGGCCTTCAAGGGGAGAATAACTATGAACACCAATCATAAAAGGAATTGAATTGGCATTCTTAGCTGAACCAGAGTCCTGGATCGTTTGTGAACCAACAGAGCAATTGCATATCCGGCCGCGCATGTTCGGAGGAAAAACAACCTCGTCCAAACACGGCTTCTGCTTGACACATGATCCTCGTAAGCCACCTCAGTCAGATGATTGAGAAGCTGCCTGTTGGGGATGAATCGAGACCGTTATTCCATTGCGATCTGCCAGACCGCTTCGGGCAGAGATACATATTTCTAGGATACCCACTCATACTTCTCTGCATGAACCGCAATGTCCATCATCCAATTTGAACCTTAACGTACACACAATTCTGACCCGGAATTATATATCCCGGCGTCTACGCTGAAAGAAAAAGACAAGTGCTTTTACTCCCGGAAGTCGACCATCTCCAAAAGGAGGCCAAGAATCACTTAGTCGCTCTTCAGAGAGGCCAAGTCGATTCAAACAGAGTAGCTGAACCAACCCGTTCCCCGCACCTCAAGCTATGGTCCCCGAGTCAGGAACATCGATTACGGGGTAACAAAGTTTGAAAAATGGCTATTGGTCAATTTATATTTCGACATCGCGCCAAACCCGCAGAAAGAGGCACCTTTTGTTCTCGGAATTGTGATTCGTTCGGATCAAACAGACCCAAGCAAGTCATCAGCGCCCCTGTCCTTAGCCTTTCAATCAAGAAAGAGTAAGACGATCAACCCTTTCAGTCGCCAACCACTCATATCTGCAAGAGTTATCTTTTTGCTCAAACTTATGACTGCCAAACATTATACGGACCCATTCGGCTTCTGGGGCTGCTGAAAATATCACAAATCCTCCATTCAGCGTGCGAGTGCATTTCCTCATGATACTAACTTTTTTAACTCCTTTACCTGTCTTAGCTCGATGCATCTGCACTATCGACTAGCCGCATCTGCCACGTGAAAAATAGCTTCGATTCGGTGACAACATGCATATACGGAGTGGTATGACTGTTCCAATTCTCAGTTAAGCCGGAAATTATGAACCCTGTCCAGCATACTCCGTATGGGACGAAATCATACATTTCTGGTCATCCAGGAGCCACAGATCCGATGCGGCCGCATTCACGATGATCTTCATACAGATTGTTGACTCAGCAATACCGACCCTGTTGAGAGGTTTTCTCAACAAACCCCTGGCCCTGCCCCGGAATCTCCAAATGAACCCTTTTTTTGGCCGTAGTTCTGAATAGCACAGATATTTTCTGTATTCTGCATGCTGCGTCTTAGTGTGCCCAAGGGTGCAGGAATCCATTCACGAGATGAAACCAAGCTATTGCCGGCTGAAACTCCAATTTTTCACTGACCCATTCTGAAGCTTTTTTTCGGTCAGCTGCCACCTTGGCCTTTGAAAGGCTGTCTTGAGAGCTCCATCAACATGGGGCCTGAAGTGTTTAAGCGCGGCATACTAAAATAGGTAATTCACACCCAATTTAGCCGCCAAGCGCTAGATTAGTTAGCGCTAAGTAAAATGCTATTATCACTTTTTAAGTAGACAATCCTATTTTCACTCTACAAAGCGTTCCCGCCGTCACCAATAGAGGGCTTCTATTGTTTCTTACTTTTGAACCGTTTGGCGTGCAAATATTTTGCTGGACAATTTAACGTCGCCTGATTCGCCAATGGTGTCACATGGCTTCGTTATGTTTCACCTTACTTCCCGAGGCTTTCCTTCAGCTACACGATGTGCTCGTTTGTTTAGCCAAGTTCAACGATGCAGTGTCCATCGAAGTAAACCATGATTTTGTAAGATCTCTCATTTTTATATGGGATGTCTCTGGAGAAGAACCTCCGACTGACCAAGTTTTCACTCTTCATTTGTAACAATGCTAGCTTCGCTTCTCCACATTGAATCCTTCGAAATCAGGCTATGCTTCTTTTAGATTTGATAGTAGCTCCTTTTTCAGCCAATATTCATTTGATGGCAGAAGACGCGGCGATATATCCGGTGTTGCAACCAGTAATGGTTCGCTGAAGTTCTCATGCCAATTATATATCAAGGTATTGCCTAGCTGCTGATTGCCTTTGCCGTGATATTGGATTCTGATCTTCATGTTTATTAGGCGCTGTTGTCCGTGTTCAAAGGCCGAACTGTTGATTTTAAAGACAAGGACACCGCTGTGGAGCAGTGTAAGGTCGAAATCTTTGATGGGCCGGATGAAACCGAGTGTAGAGTTGTCATCCAGATGATCTGCAAGCACGGTAAAGAGAAGTTAACTGCCTCCATTTTTGATACCTACTAATGAGGTTAGGGGTTGTGAAAACGTATAAATTAATCTATGAACCGGTGGAAGTTCAGCACGCCGTTTTTGATAAGTCCAAAGCCTTGAATCAATGGGTAATAGATTCCAAATTTTTACGAGAAATTGTGGAATATTTTGGCCCCACGGCCGAGCAGCTGGATATATTCACGGATAACGGCAAGGCAATATTTACTAGTTTTACGACAAAGGTGGCGAATGGGAAAGGTAGGTCTATGCATACATCTACGAGACTATGTCGCGCATGCCAGGTCTAATTTCGTCTAGAAATCCTGAAACAACCTGTTCATACTTCTGTTGCCATCGATATCAAAGACTTCGAGTCATGCACTGTAGAGGAAAAGCTTCACGTCGCAATAAGCGTGAAGGATTTCAAAGCTATCATCTTGCATGCCGATACCCTCAAAACGACGATTGTTGCGCGATATACTCGACCGTGCCGTCCGTTGCAGTTTTCGTACGAGTTGGGAGGAATGACGTGTGAGTTTACGCTGATGACGAGAGGAGATGCCGATGACCTCGACGCCTCTTCGAATGGCGATGCGCATCAGCTATCTGCAAGGCCATATTCTCGGACCCCACAAACTACTTCAGTGAACAATCATGAGAATCCCCCAGCAGTTGAGATACCACCAAGGAATGATTCTAACCAGGAGCCTTCTCGCGGAGAAGCTGTCGAAGAAATACCGCAAGAAGCTCCGCTAAGAGCGTCCGCTTTGGCTGATCCAAATAGCTTATTCGTCCCAATGGATGATGATCGTCAGTGGGACGAGCCTCAATATGAAGATGAGCAAGAAGATATTCTGGGCTGGGACCCAAGTATAAACCAAGTAAGATTTCCCGAGAATTCCCGTTTTATTTCGCGCACCACTTAACATCATTTTGCAGGCTCCGCAGGTTAGTCTTTGGGAAACAGCTCAACATCGCACAGTCACAGCTGAAGGAAGGGAACAACGGAATGACGAGCCCGAATCCGTAGCCATCCCTCCTACACAGAGGATATCCCAAGTATGTTCTTCGCTGCATCGCATTAAAATGTTGAAACGTGAAAAAGCTGACCACGGTAGATTCGAGGTTTGTTTGATTCGAGTGGGTAAACGCGTGGCTGTCACCCCACCAGCACGAGCCATCTCAAGGCAAGCGTCCCACAGGTTTAGCCTTCTCGTCCTTAAGGAGTACTCAGCTTGAATCGAGTTCTCTTCTACTGCTTCGCAACATCCCGATCAATCACCCCATCATCAACCAGCTAGTGGCGCAGCCCGCCCCAACCGCAGTAATATGAGGCTGTACGGTATCTTGAGGTGGGATCTCTACGTATCGTCCAGTGACGTTTCCCTGGTCATCGGTGTCTGGACCACAGTTTCCATGCTCGCCCCATCCGAAAGCGGCTATTATGTTGTCACCAAAAACAACGACAACATGCTCGCTTCCTACTCCCATTAAATTGATGTTGGGAAGTCCGGGCGGTGGCAATTGCCCACGGTCATTTCGACCCCAGGTAGTGACGGAACCGTCGGAGTTATGACTATAAACACCATGCCAACTTGCAGCGACTTCTTTATAGTCCTTCAGAGTTGACGGCGCGCCAGACCGCACACCCCATTTATCTGATCCGAGGATCAAAAGCGACCCTTCCTCTGTATTTCCCACAATTAAACTAAATTCCCTTCCGCAGGCCGCTTTTCTCGCTAGGAAAGGGATATCAATTCTTTGAGGAAACCAAAGTACCTTCTTTTTGATTCCCGATTCACCAAGTTGACCCTTTCTTGCATTTCCCCAACCATATACCTCTCCATTAGATAGAACAACCACCGTATGCCCAACACTACCAGAAATGCAAACAACCTTCGTATTATCAGGCGGGAAATTTGGTATTCGCGTCGGGACACCCATCTCACTAACATTTGCCCCAAGGCCCAATTCCCCTTTCATCCCAACCCCGACAACGTAAACAAACTCCGTATCCGCCTCGACAAAACAGGAGGACTCCCACGTGGCCGATACCGCAGAAAATCGATCAACCCTCCGCTCACCATCGTAAATAACAACTCTGCTAAACTCAAGTAACTCTTCCACGTTCCCTGCCACATGCGCACACCTTCCCTTCCCGTTTGACCCCGCTGCATATACTGCGCCAGAATCAAAAAGGACAAGAGTATGATTGCCCCCCGCAACTAAGCGAATAGGCCCTTTGCCGTCATGATTTTGGAGTTGGGTGGCGATGGAAGTGGTTGTGTCACGTTGAAAGAGACACCTTGTTGGGCGGGAGACGTCTTCTTTGTGGCCGATGCCGAGCTGACCGGAGCCGTTGGAACCGAAAGCGTAAAGAGGCATTTTAAAGATATCTCTTTACTTTTCTTATATGCTCTTTCTTTTTTTTCTTTTGTTTCTCTTTTTTTCCTGCGTTTATCACCGGTCTGTGATTCTCAGCGTTTGAAGTAGCCCCTACAGTAAGTTGGGCTAGGGGATTAGTACCGCAGATTGTTGAACGTCTACCTTTCTGGTCGTGGCTTTACAGAAAGATAGAACCGACATTCAATTCCAAATTACAAGCTATTTTTCATGAATTAGTGTCCACATCAATGTCTTGTTAGGATCCCTTATATCACGTGATAGACATAGGGATTGAAAGTTCATTCAAGAGGGGTTGACAATGGCACCGAGTGAAAAAGATTCTTCCGCCTCTGGCTGAGGTAAAGTACGAACCATAAGGCAGCATATGGCGGATAAATGCTGCCTCTGCCACCCACGCTCTCGTTAAAGCAATAGTTATTCTGATATCAAGCCCTTTTTCTTAGTTCATAACACTCTCCGGACTCTGTCAACTTGACACCATAGTGTCTATTAGACATCAGTTATTCTAACACCTATTGTTACGAGAGTGGCTATTCAGCGTGGACCGGACAATATCGCTCCGTCTAGAGAGCAGAGAAAGTCAGTCGTGTGTCGAAGCATCAGTGTCTGGTAGTCTCTCTCGGGTTCTACACGTTATGACAAGCAATCACCCCCAGTTTTGGGTTTCGCTCCAGGAGTTCAACAAATCCGTAGCTTCACGAAGACCCGTCACCGTGCATACCCTGCCTGGAACAAAGGCATGTTGCTGGCAAAAGGTTCTATGACCTGGTTAACAACGGAGAAGTCCCGTTGCGTGGCTTCACGACATCCTGATCTAATCCAGCTTGAGCACTACATGGGGGAAGAATTAACACTCAAGCAAAATCTTATTCTAGAGATCTGGGGCACCACTCTTTGTCACATCGACCCAAACCACAGTTTCGCTACATGGCCAAGGGAAGTGGAAGACTTGGCAGATGGAAGCAACTATGTGGCAGCATTGACTGGCATGGGCGTATATTCTTTCGAGGTCTAAGCAGAGTCGTAGGATGGTAAAATGGGATACACAGACAAGATGGCACCCATCTCATCGCAATGCATTCTGGATGACACAGTACGCACTGATGCTCCAGCGGCTGCGCGTTGGTTGCCAGCAGTACTTGCTCCTGGTCAAGGTTGCGCGACCTCAGTTATTATCGATGATGTTGAATACCATTCGCCTTGGCCGGTATGTCTTGACACCAAAGCTATATTCACCACTAGAGGCCCCTCCCTACCGTCTGGTGCGGACGGTCCTAGGTCGCACCAACGCTTTAGCTAACTCGTGGATTTTCTGCAAACACCACAATCTTGTGAGTTAGGCGAAAGCAGCTCTCGGAGCCGTCCTAGCATTCCTATCGCATGCGAATATTAAACTTCATCTCACTCTACTAGCTCTAATCCGCGTGCGGTCTGTCTCCGTCACGAACTCGAATTCTACAAAACACGTTCCAAATTCTGCTGAATTTGATGGCGCTTTGTTACCAGCCATGGTCATGATTCTGTGAGGATGGTTGCTCTGTGCCCGATACAGGCTATTTATCTTAGGAGAACATCCCAAAAGCCAATGATAATCCACTGACCTTAGAAAATCAAGGAGAGATCAACTTGGATGGAATGTCCCAGAGGGCTTCGCAGAGTTGTTCTCAAATGATTCTCTGGCGGCTAGGGCAGCAAGGGATTGCTGCTCATGATCAAGCACTGTATCAGTCTCCGGAGGAGTGGATAGGCTTTACCCCAGGTGATTCTGATGGAAGCAGCTTGGAAGATAAATGATTTAGAAGGGAAAGACAATCCACAACCAGCTTGAGAGCATGCTTGAGCGACAGGACCTAAAATACAACTCACCTTCGAAGAATCACACTGCTATGAACTGGGCGAAAAAGTAGTACTCATCACTGACCTCCTGACTCCTGGTTCTTTGTAGCTACTTTACGTCAGTCACGAACCTATTCTTCAACTTATTTTGTGCCACAGATACGCTTCGATAAACCCTCGTATATCGGAGACAAATCCTTGAGTGGACTGGGCAAGCTACTATTACTTTATCTGATTACTTGCGGTCCAGGTTGTCCGCTCTTGAACTGCGGGTTTTGCATCACTTTTGATGAGCAGAGAGATGTCCATCGTCAGCGCTACAAATGATCCCGATTACTCTTGGCTGAGAGGTCAGTAGACGATGACATTAGCAAGCCCACTGCGCGACGCAATTCGCTATGGGGCTATATTATTGAAAGACCGTGAGGTTTATGAAAGCCTGTAGGTCAAGTGCAGAGCATCGCACACACACCAGATGGGATAGACAATTCCTGAGGCTGTGCTGCCGATGGAGATCATTGTATACTTCCTAGCAGCCTTTGTGGAGAGAGGGGGCACGGTGAAGTTGTATTATTAGACCACAATACTAGAATCAGTCTTGTGTATACGCGAGCGAGATTGCGGCGTTATAGTAGTAGAGCGACCGTTACTTTTGCCCAAGAATGCTGATGACGGTTGCAATAGTTATCAATCAGCGCCATGACAAACTAGGCACGCCTTGGATGACTCGTGGTCCAGATGCTTCCAACGTTAGAGGGCATATTATTGCGACATAAAGCTAATGAAGTTAGGACAGTGAGATTCCAGGGGCGATTCGTGGTAATCCGATCGCATCCTTTGTTTTAAGGGAGACTGAAAAAAGGATAATTTGCGAAGATCGATAAGACTTTCTTGCGGGGATTGGAATCTGCGATTGTAATTCCCGCAGTTTCCAACAAGTTCCTCAGTAGAATCCATCGCCTCTGCAGCTGATGATACAGCCCTGACAACAGAAAACTGTGTCTCGAATGACTCCCCTGTCCAGATGAACCCACTTCGAATCCTTTTTTTAAGTTTCCTGCTGAGAAGTAGTGAGTTTTGGGAATTGAAACCAAGATCATCGGAAATTCTCGCGTCGGACCGTCCCTTCATGCTTATGTGGGTTAGCGAAACAGTGAAGATGGCCAGGGAGCAGTCCTTGTAGATTACGTCGACAGGCTCTGTTCATGCCCTTTTTTGCGTCTCAGGAGCGATGCGGTTTCGGACTTGGAATGAGAATCCGAAACCATTCGCGACTGAGCGAGATTATTTTGAGAGCAATTTTTGTCGAATTTGACTTCGGCAACAAAGGCGCTCGCTGATGGTTTTTTTGGGGGGGCGGCGGGTGGTGGCTTGATGCCAAGACGCCGTTGATAAGGCGCAGTGGGATGCTTTGGGGGCGGTGATAGGTTGGATGGGTTGGCGATGATGTCGCTACTCTAATCCCCCTCTCCACCAAAGGTTAAGAAGACAAGAGCAAGAAATCTCCTGGATTTTAGCACGGGCATTTTGTCGTCATTCTAGAATAACTTGCGCTAGAGAAAAAAAAGGGAAGCAATTGCGCTCCAATGGCTTAGAGAGCTCCGAGGCTGACTGGTAAGCTGATATAAAGACTGACAAAAAAAGATACTTCCCAGGGGTTGGGTTGAAGCATGCAACAAAGGACTGGACTGCTGAGCAGATTGGCCTGCAAGTAAAACACCCATTCAACTGACTGACGGACTGACCCCTCCTTCTCCTTGCCCTTGCCCCTCCTTCCAGTTCAACTTCTTCTTCTTCTTCCTTTTTTTTTTTCCTTTTCTCTCTCCTCTCCTTCAACTCGCTCTCCTTGATCTTTTCTAACCGGCATCACCTCTCTTCCATCAACCTCTACGCTTTCAAAGCCAACTCTTCGTTCCAAGCTTTTCCATATCTCCTCACTCCATAGGTAAACCCCGCAACCATGGTTAAGAAGGCTGTACACTTTGGCGGTGGCAACATTGGCCGTGGCTTCGTTGGTGAATTCCTACACGAGGCTGGCTATGAAGTGGTCTTCGTTGATGTCATGGACTCGGTCATCGAAGCTCTTCAAAAGGCATCCTCCTACAAGGTCACCGAGGTCAGCAACGAGGGAGAACAGACCAAGACTATCAGCAATTACCGTGCTATCAACTCAAAGCATAACCTCGATCAAGTCGTCAACGAAATCTCTACCGCCGACGTTGTCACCTGTGCTGTTGGTCCTAACATCCTCAAGTTCATTGCCCCTCCAATCGCCAAAGGCATCGACACCCGTACCGTCGAGAAGCCCCTCGCCGTTATTGCCTGTGAAAATGCCATTGGTGCCACCGACACCCTCCATGGCTTTATCAAAGACAACACCGACTCTTCTCGCCTCGAATCTCTTCCTTCCCGAGCTCGATTCGCAAACTCCGCCATCGACCGTATCGTTCCTACTCAAGATCCCAATTCCGGCCTCGATGTGAAGATTGAAAAGTTTTACGAATGGGTGGTTGAAAAGACACCATTCGGTGAATGGGGACACCCGGAGATTGAAGCCATTCACTGGGTTGACAACTTGGACCCCTACATTGAACGTAAGCTGTACACCGTCAACACCGGACACGCCACCGCCGCGTACTATGGATACAATATGGGCAAGAAGACTATCTACGAGTCGATGAGCGATGAAACGATTCGTGGCCATGTCAACGATGCTCTCTCTGAGACTTCTGCTCTCATTGTCGATAAACATGGCATTTCCGCTGCCGAGCAGCGCAAGTACGTCGACGCCATCATCACCCGCATTTCCAATCCACACCTTGAGGATGTCGTCCAGCGTGTCGGCCGTGCCCCACTTCGTAAGCTCGGTCGCAAGGAACGCTTTATCGGACCAGCCTCCCAGTTGGCTGAGCGTGGGAAGAAGGTCGATGCTCTGCTGGGCGCCATGGAGCAAGCTCTTCGATTCCAGAATGTTCCTGACGATGATGAGAGTTTTGAGCTTGCTAAGATCTTGAAGTCCGAGTCCGCAGAAGCTGCCACAACAAAGTTGACTGGACTAGAAAAAGATCACCCACTTTACGCGCGTGTGGTTGAGCGTGTCGCTAAGGTTCAAGGTGAATCGAAGTAGGTGACTTGTGGCGTCCACTTACCATGATGATTTAAAGTCATGGTCCTGTTCTAGCCTAGCATAAGTCTAGACAACATCATGGTCGAGCTACAATCAACGACTCTCGAGGGACGCATAACGGTGTTACGGAAGGTTACGAAACTAGTTATGGGAGCGTGTCTATAGGGGATTCAAAAGGGAAAAATAACAAGTTATGACATGGGTTTACAAACGCATCAAGATGACCTGGAACGTCTTTCCAATTTGCATTAGTTGACTAGCTAGCCAGCTTTTCTGTCAACCTAAATAGAAATTCCATCTTGGGTTTCTGAATCATTCCATTGCTTATCATTGTCATCATTGTCACCATTATTTGTCCCGTCAGGTGAACGATCTTGTCAACACATGCAATTTCGATGAACAAAATAGCTATGAGCTCAATTGCCCAATGATGATGTCATTCAATCATTGAGTTCCTAGAGTGCTGTTGGTTCCTGGTTCGCCTTATGCAACCTGACCCAGAGATCATCCACTTTCTCCATAAAACACATGTTCCACATCCAAGCACGAAGATGATGTGAAGTTAGATCTCGGGATTTTGGGCAGTTAGTCCCGGAAAGGGGCCTTGAAGTAAGCATGATATGTACGTTCTCGGTCAAATGTCACGCAGGCTAGAGGAATAGCGCCCACTGCATTACACGGGAAAGATTTTGCTCGAGGGTCTGGAAATGGAAAATAAACCCTCGTCGCTCTTGGCTTCGTAGTCTAGTATCCACGTCCTATTCCATGGGAAACACCCTCGCCTATTGTGCGGTTTGAATTGTATGATGAAGAAGGTAGTATCCTATAGATTTGTCATTTACATGTCTAATTTGCTAACCTGAAAGGGGCGTGTCTCAAAGCATTTTATCAACAAAATGTGTCTACTTCTCATGCCTCGACTCCTCGTGGCTACGTAGAGTTGACTCAATTAAGTCACCATATCCACAATCTTCCATGACACCGAGCGTCTCAGAGGAGTTTGTTGCATCACCAGTTATGACACCTCAAGCATTGATAGAAAAGTAAAAACCTCCATCACACGGTAGAGTGATGTAGATGTTACGATTTAAACTCTTTTTCTAACCAAGAGAATCCTCGGAATTTCTTTCTTTATTTGAGACAACTAGTTTTAGCTCCTGCAGTTGACGTTGTAAAGACCCTTGAAATACTAGACGTATCAACTGCTGATATGTAGATGAAACCGAGAGCACAAGTTGTAGTAAGTATACACCAGTTTATATAGCTCACCATTAGAGATGAACAAGTGAAGCAGATGCATCCCAGACCTTTTAGCCAGTTACAGAGGCTGTTAAAGTATTAGACATTGTTTATATACAAGACTTGGGCTAGTGGCACCAGGGAGCGTTGCACTAACTAGTGAGCGGGACGGCCCGGAAATACAGCAAATGCCAGCCAATGTCCCCATCCCTAAGGTATACAAAAAGCTCTATATAGATCATTACGAGGAGTATCGAGCCATATTCTAGTCATGGGATTGTTTGTTTTGGGGTTGGGAGGGGGGACAAATTTCTTGATGTGCCTGGACATGATCAAGACGAATGTGGTGGCATGCTTGGCTCTTCGATTCTTACATACCAGCCTCTTAGAAGGGGCTGCCTCTCTAGCCCTAACATAGTCGTACAAATGATGCGCCAAATAGCTATTATCCGCGCGCCTTTGGGAAGGCCTAGGCATCATCGCCCTCATCTGCAGGGATGAGATTGTTCGGACCAATATTAGTCCCTTGTCTTCTTCCACAATCAGCCGAACAGGCGGGAAAATGTGTCACGTGGAGTTATACAGTGATTCGTGGTTACATTATTTTTTTATGAAACCAGCGACATGCAGCAATGAAGCTTGTTCTCCTCCGTTTCACCCGTGATCGACGAGGGGAACATGCTCCCGAGGTCCGCCCAGCGTAGGAATAGGCTGGGATCAATATGGTTGACTACTACTGAACACCCCAGAAGTCAACTCAGACTAAAAATAGCCAGATTGCCTTTTGGCATTACAGGCCTTTGAACAATTTCCTTTTGCAATTTCTCTCCACACTTAAATTCGAACGACAAGACCAAAGAATTCATGAGAGATGGAAATCAGCAGTTCCAATACGGGACAAACGCTCGTTCTCTCAAAGCTTGGAGACGGGTTGCCAGGCGACTGGTACTACTCCCTGGCCAACATCAAGGGTTAACCCTGCGTCAGGGATTACATTCCTTTGTCATAGTCGAAGACCCGCTTCAGAATGAAACGTTCACACTGTACCCTGGCCGCTCGCTCCCCATCCATGTGCTGTAGGAAATAGATTCAAATCCAGGTTTGGGGATTGGGCAACTGTTAACATCTCATCATGGCATTAACAAACTGAGCTTACGGGACACCCCAAATGACCTGAAGCTACATCCATCCTATGAACAAGCCGGTAACTCCAGCCGCTTGTCCTGCTCAAATACATACATTAGAGCACAAGGGCCTTGGGGGACTGCGGGGTCCCAGGTCCCGCCTCGTGATTGTGATTTGCAAGGGAGCCATAGGGGAAAAAAAAAAGGCAATTATGGCTCGAGGGAAAGGAGGCTTCAACGCTGAAAACGAGACAGTGCCTGGAAACAAGACGCCAAGCCTAGAAGCTGCCATTGGCATGGAAAGCGAGAAGGAGTGGAAAGCAGGGCGAGCGGAATATTTAATCTTGGCTTGTCTAACAGTCCTGGCACTAGTTGTCGCGCTGGATGCCACGGTATTGGCGCCTGTGCTTCCGGTAGGAGCCCTCCTATTCTAACTATATTCAGAAGTCTATTTCTTTTTTCATTGCTCAATTGTGAATTCGGTTGACTTGATGGGTTGGTCATTTAGTCTATCGCTGCTGCGCTCAATGGCACCACGACAGATACCTTTTGGGCCGTATCCTCTTATCTGCTCACCAGCGCTATATTCCAACCATTCATAGCCGCATTATCCGATGATTTCGGACGGCGTCAGCTGCTTTTTTTATCTGCGACGCTGTTCACAGCGGGGACATTGATATGCTGTCTCTCTCAGAACTTCACGCAAATGCTCGCTGGAAGATCGATACAGGGAATCGGCGGAGGCGGGATCCTCTCACTCAACAATGCCATTATCACTGATGTATTCCCTCTTCGCCAAAGACCCATATATATTGCCGTTACTCAAGTCGCTTGGGCTATTGGTACAATCACTGGCCCCTTGATAGGAGGGCTATTTGCTCAAAATACCACGTGGAGATGGGTGTTTTATATCAACTTCCCGTTTTGCGCCATCGGGTTGGGTTTGGTGCCCTTTACAGTGAAGTTGTATGTCGAACGCCCAAGTTGGCAGACTAGGATAAAGAGAATGGATTGGATTGGGATAACGCTGTTCCTGGGAGGTACTTGTAGCTTCCTGATAGGTATTACTTGGGGAGGAGTCCAGTACCCATGGAGCAGCTGGAGAACATATGTTCCCATAGCTGTTGGGGTGGTAGGATTTGCAATTGCTTTGTTTTGGGAGATGTTTGGAGCTTCTAAAGCATTCATCCGCCTCTCATTGTTTAGAAACCGGTCAGCAACCGCTGCGTACCTTGCTGCGTTTCTGCAAGGCCTATTGGTAAGCTCTCCACGCCGACAAAGAAGAATTCTAACAAAGTCTGACAACTTTCGCAGCTTTTTTGCAAACTTTACTATCTCCCAATCTACTTTGAGGGTGCCAAGGAGTACTCTCCGACACGAACTGGCGTTAGCCTAATTCCGATTACCGGTGCTTTGGTTCCGCTGAGTATAGTAGTGGGAGCTATAATCCGAAGAACGGGTCGCTTTCGCTGGGCAATTTGGACTGGCTGGGCCATTACTACTACTGCAGCGGGACTCCTAATCTTGCTGGATACGGATACAAAAACGTACGCCTGGGTACTGATCTTCTTGTTTGTTGGCTTTGGCCACGGGTTCATCCTCATGTCACTGAACTATTGCACGCAAGCGCATGCAAAAGCGTCCGAAGACGGGCACGCCGCCGTAATGTACATTTTTTGCCGATCGTTTGGGTTGTGCGTTGGAATCGCAGTCGGCGGCACTGTTTTCCAAAACTCATTGAAAACGCAAGCCAGAGAGCTTCACTTGCCGGAGAGCACGGTCACCGATGCGGTAGCTCTCATTTCGCAGATCAAGGATTCTCCGATGCGAGATACAATAAGTATTGCTATCGCCAAAAGCTTCAAGAGCATTGCCGAGTTCATGGTTGGGGTTGCTGCCTTTGGTGGTCTTGTTTCCGTTTTGATAGGACGAGCTAGCGAAGATAAGGAGCTGGCTTCTGATCATGTTCTAAGGCGGTCTCCCTCGGATATCGCCATGAAGTGAATTACTCGATGATGGGTGAGCTGTGAGAGGGCTTGCTATACGAATAGAGCAAGAAGCTATCCTGTCCTTGATGAGAACTGCTATGACCAGTATGTACCATGGCGCATTCAAGCATTTATATCAGATGTAATTAGGAGCCGAGTTGAAAGAATAAACCCGGATGAGTTCAGCACTTGGGCCATAGTGCTGAATTGGCGACATATTAACGCACAATAGCTTCGGCCAATCCTTTCGAATTTCGTCGGTCAGTTCTGAAACTATTTGGGAAAGATGCCTTGAGCCAGAGAAAAACAGTTGGTGAAGAAGAAGAGGCTGTGCGTGGCGGATGATGTGGCTGACCACTTTGCCAAGCACACGCCAGACCGCATTTGGCTAGGAATAAGCCCACTTAGCGGGGCGTTCGGACTTGGCGAGAACTTTGCCAACTTTGGGCCTTCACCGGGCGATGATGTATGTACCGCTAAGTACCTCCTCACCGGGCATGAGAGACAGTGGAACCTCGCTTCCCCCTCGCTCTCCCTCTCTCTCTGCATTCTCTCTCTCACGTTGCCATGTAAGCCCGATCAGGCTGGCTCTGCCTCTCTCCTCGTATATTTTGCCAGCCCAACCAACAACTCCTTGCCCTGGTTCTTCTCCCTGGCAAAGTGGAAGGGCAATCAATTCCTCTGAACCCCAGACTACTAGTTGTACATAGATTGGCATGCCACCCGAATATCCTGCCCTCCCCAGCAATCCAGGAACAAAACCCCCTCGCATCTTCCCTCTTCATTGGTTCTATTTTCTCCTCTCACTTGTCCGAAGCCTGGCAGGGGGAGGGGTATAATTGCCGCTACTCTCGGGTCTTTCTTGATCTTTCGCACATTTGAAATGTAAGTCAGAAAGTTGCAAACAAGTTGACCCCGCAAATTCCAACAAAACTCTACTACATGGATCTTCTTGCTTGTAAATAGCCGTTTGGGTGATCCGTGGGACTGGGAACCAAGCAGGTCCCGGTTGGAAAGCCAGCAACTTGTTTTTGTTTCCACAAGCAAAAAAGAAAGCCATTCTTTGCATAACAATCCGGGTCATGTTAAACCTCCTCTGCTGCTTCAGGTCTCTTGTTTGACCTCAGTCGTGGAGAAATACAATACGCGAATTCAAAACGCGAATCTGTTATCTTCCGCGGAAATCGTCGGTTCTGACGTCTTTTTCCCGAAATAATTGTGTTGCATCAGGATAACCTCGTCATCTAGTCCGCGTGCTAACTTCCCATCTATAGCTACCCGCTTCAGCATCTCTACCCTAGGACCCGGTATGTACTTTACAAGGACTCTCCCAAACCGTTGCTCTGTCTAAGGTTCGCTAGGTTCTCCAATCCATCCATTCACGTCCATGTTGTCTTAAAAAGAAGAAAAGCGTGCGAGTCCGTGCCAGAGCTTACAAAAGTATACAATACGCAATAATGCACCATGTCTTTCCCACCTCCTCGCTCGCTTCTTAATCCCTACCCCGAGCCACTTCCACTCTACACTCCGCGCCAGCCAGGCCCAAATGAGTGGGAGACGGCATCTATCCGTTCAGACGCTCCTTCATACGTCTCCGCCGCTCCCTCCTACCATTCATCTGCACCGCCACATCACATACGAGCAAGCGATATCACCTCCGCACCAGTCAATAATTCGCTCAGCCAAATTGATTCTGCATCTTCTGCCTCAACGCCTGGCCCATCACGGCAGACCGGGCTCCCTTCCTCCCAGAGATATGCCCCGGGTTTTGAAGCTCGAGGCGGCGATCTATCACACTCGAATGTCCGGACTCTGTATAATATTTCAGAGTGGGTGCCTGTGACTGGTGGTCTACAGGCTCGACATTATCACAATGTTGCTAGAAGACGAGTAACAGATACATCAAGGGTCTTTTTTCCCACCCTGTTTTCGGAACCGTCGCCCGGAAGTCGACATGATAGTGCCGGCATGCCCGATACGTCCCAGCACCGCTTCACCTCTCCAAACCTGGCATCGGGCAGTGCTAGCCAGTTTGGACAAAATCATAATGTATCCTCTACAAGTTTGGTCAATACTTCTGTCCAAGATTTGATTGGTAATCCTAGACCTCATTCTCCTCAGACTGCCACTGGAAGCAGTGCTTCTTTGGACACCCACCTATGGCAGCACTCTGCCGACCTTCCTTTCTCTCCATTCGAAGATCCTGATCTGGTGGGAGAGGCAGCTGCGGAAAGATTCCGTTCACAGCGTATCTATAGAACGCTTCAACAAGAAGAGAATCTCTACCAACAAGCGCAACTCTCTGGGCCAAATGACCGGCAGCAGGAACCAAGGCAGCCTGCCCATGTATACCAGTACAGCTCCCTAATCACTGAAGCTGACAACCCTCGCACACGCCAACGCCCATCCACGGCGCCCGGCCTCTCTCCTGAGGCGCCCCACGAAGACGAACCTGGCCCATCAAATCACCGAGCAGCTACGAACACTCGCCAGCGCTCAAACACGGCAGTGGATTACGATGAGATTCTTCGTGCTCAGGAATCAAAAACCTGGGATTGTATGCTGGCGCAAATGGCTGACTGGGAAGAACGCCAGCGCAGCTGGAAGAAATTCAAAGATGATGTGGACAAGAGGCTGAATTCTAGTCTTAAGGTCGGCATGGGCTGGGGTATGTGGTCGTCTGGTGGTGGAAAGAGAAGGTTGAAGAAAGAGCACTTTGGTAGTCACCCCGGTTTGAAGAAGTGGAAGAACAAGGTTGGGCTGGCGAACTAAAAGAAGAAGAAAGGGAGAGAGGGAAAACGGGGAAAACTAAATGGATTTACTTGAAGATTTCGCACAAGAAACTTTCACACTCCACCAAATTTTACTTTGGGGCGTTTTTATTCCGCTTCGATGAATAAGTCTTTGCAAGACAAAGCGATTTGCATCAGCACCCAGCACGGGAAACTAGATGCTTAATGGAAGTTTCGGGGTACTTTCTTTTTGTCTTTGCGCCAAATTCTCTGATGTTTGCTTTTTATTTCCGACGAAATTATGATGAATGATTAAATGTTCTCCATGTTGTATAGCTTCCGTTTCTACGATTTGCCTGCTCTTTTGAACATTTCGTGCATGGCCAAGGTTGCCTTTTTGTTGTTGAGTCTGAGAAGGGAAACTAAAAACTCCTCTTATTCTTATCATTGGCTTTGATGGACTCTCTGGGAAAGCATACATTACCATCAGCTAGTTAACCTGGCGCTTTTTCCTTTTTCCGGCTTCTGAAGGCCTAATGCAAATCGATTGTGAATTTCTTGTGAGGTTTGAATGAAATATGAATGAGTAGGAACACTGACTTTGTTTTGCTCTCTTGAAATCATAAAGAGGGATGGCAGGGCAAAAACAAACAAACGAGTGTACTCAAGAAATACAGAGTATGCCCCTTTTTAGTATTTCCAGATTTTAGTCGAAAAGGATAATTAACAGCTTGGGGTTAAATCCAAACCCTTTTCCTGACCTTTTGCCCAAAAACACAAGTCTGACGTGAAACGAAAGAAAAGCATAAGATCATCCGAAATTTTTGTTTGGCGAAAATGAAAAAAGGGCCAAAAAAAAAAAAAAAAAAAAAAAAAAAAAAAAAAAAAAAAAAAAAAAAAAAAAAAAAAAAAAAAAAAAAACCTAGAATAGTAGCTGAGTTGCTCTTAAAAAACTGACAGCAGAAATGTATTTGTTGGTTATGGATGGATCGATGCCCTTACGCGTTCGTTCGGCGTATGGCTCGACATTCCGGCCGTCAGGACCGCCCGCTGGGACCGTTTACACTCGGTCTGGCGTAGGTGCAGGTGTGGGAGAAGGGTTCGGATTAGGGAACCCTGGGAAGTTGGTTGGGAAACCTGGGATGCCGGTTGGAAGTCCTGGGAAATTCGAGGGTAGTCCGGGAATCCCCGTTGGAAGTCCCGGAAAATTTGTTGGCAATCCTGGGATTCCCGTTGGAAGTCCCGGGAAATTCGTTGGCAAGCCGGGAATCATGGTGGGCAGCTGCCTTTCCTCGAGGTCGGGATTGGCATTTCGGTCTAAGTTTGCCGGGTTTGGTTGACCGAGTTAGTAGGTTTTATATAAAGGGCTGATTTTTAAAGTTAAAGAGGCGCCAAACAGAGGAAGGACTGACTGATTGCAGCGGACGCGGCTAAGCCGACGCAAAGCAAGGGGAGTAACAATTGGAAATGCATATTTGTTTGAAAATAATCCGTATTTCTACCTTCCAATCAAGCAATTAGTGCTACCAAGCAATAATAATGCGGGCAGGTAGATGGGCGCGCACCAGTAGCAGTTGTATATTCACACGAGCCTGATAGCAGGATATTCAACAACTTGTTTCAATCCTTTCTAGCACCATTTTGTCTATTTCGCTTTTGTGGAATGGACCCCAAAGGCTTTATAAATATGCCCAGTAGAGGCTCCTGGCCGCGTTCTCTTCGGAGACATTGCTTCTCAAGTAGGTCCGAATTCGTTGACGTTCAAAGCCCATCCCGTCGTAAAAGTCGTACATAGCAAACATCCTAGAAAAGGGCCGAATGAATTCTGGCAGTTGCGTTGCAAACGACGCTAACATATCACAGGATCTCACTTGTGCAACCTGAAGTCAACCGTCCAAGTCCCTTCCCCACGGTTGCTAGATACCCCGTTTGCCACGATTTGCAAAAGAAGTCTGGTTGCACTCATTAGGAGCGTGTTCAACGTGCGAAATTCGTCCAAAGCAAAAAGAGTGTACCCATTGATTTAGCGTGGTGCGAGGAGGATTGGGTATAGGTCAATCAAAGAAACCGGAATACTTCACGTTTTAAGTGTGTATGACGATGACTTATAATCAAAATTAGGATCCATTAGATGCATAGCTTCCAGGTCCTATAACTATTAAGTAATAATTATAGCCTAGAATTAACCGGTATGGGGAGCAAAATTGGCGACATTGAAGTCGTCATCCAGCTTTGGGGGGCACAAAGAGCGGGTGCTCATAAATTATATTCGAAGCGGATATACTCCATTAGACATCGATACGCCCGTCAACGCTAATGGCCATATTCAAACGTAGCTATGGCCGTTTCTAGGACAGGAAGTGATGAAACGGAGATCTTATCCAGTCAAATTTGATACTTGTGACGAAATAGTCTCCGAGGCTCGTAGGCTATACTTCCGCGGCATAAGTGGCAATATCACCTGCAGCAGGATGTCAGCGGAGTTCTTTTAGAGCAAAGAAATTTGACGATCCAGCTCCATATGGTATACCCTGCAAGGCCTGGCACAAAAGCCTAGACCGTAAAACCCAAGCCTAGGGGTTGTTGAACAGTCGCTGAATGCAGATGGTATTACGCAGCTCGATACTCAAAGCACGGTAGCGTAGCAGATCATAATGAGAAGAGGGTATAATGCTCAGGTATTTAGCGAAAAGATAGGCGTAGGTGACCAAAATTGGGCTCACCATACAGGGTTGGAATTAACCATCGATGGATGCACGAAACGGGTGAAACCCAACTCTAGAGAGTAGGGGAACTGAATCACGGATATAGTTCCGTCTCGCACGCAAACGCCGCCTCGACAATGCTGATATTCCACATATGAGCCCTCCGTTAACCAGACTATCTTCGTTGGTCAGCGCCATAACATGCATGTTTGTGCACACTACTGTAGGCAGAGAAATGCCCGAAAGGGAATCACCCTTACAGAAGCCCAAGTTACCCTACCTTGGGCAGCTATCTCATCGCCACCCATTAGGTGACATGGACATCCGTAGGGGTGCAAGGAAACGCCAGACATGGGGAAATGGTATCGACTAACAATCGTGATGGTATTGACGATAAGCATAATGGAATCAAAAATAATGTAAGGCACCATAATAGATAGGGACTAGAATACTGGCCCTCTTTCTATATGCAAAATCTTGAAAACGCCGTTTCCTCCATGTACTAAATCTTCCCGAGCAAAGTTCCACTGTGACAAACGGAAAGCCATGTATAACGTCGGGAAGGGCGAATTAAAAGAAAGCTAGCACAACACAAACGCCACCAAAGAAACTGGCATTACATCGACTTCATTAACAAAGTCAATGGCTTACGGACGTCAATTCTCCAAGGCGTTAGGCTTTCGAAATCCACCCGCTGTGAACCATGAAATCGAAAATTCGGCTAGATTTAGCGACATCAATCTGAGAAATTCATGGTTTTTAGAAAGAGCAATCTATATCAACTAACACACCTTATTGCCGAGGGCTAGACTGACCTTGCACATGTTCCTAGCGTCTTTTTTCTTCAAGCTTCCTCCTTGCTTCATGGCTTCTTTGAGTAAATGTTCTTTGATGACGAGATATGGCTTAGGTTGTAGATGAAGTAGATTGCATAGCTCCAGCTCTTCTTTCGAAAGTAGATGGATATCTGGAGCTTTCTCGTTCTCTAACCTCCACGGAGCAAGTCCGTTGATTGGAGGTACCACAAATTTTGTTTTCGTTTGTTGTGGAGTGGACACTCCATTCAGGTTGCTGTTGGCAAATAGTTTGTCAAAATCGTTCGGAACTGGCGGCGGCTCGGCTGGGACAAGTTTCCTCTGCAGCCGTAACGGAAGCTCCGGCATAGTCAATTGAGCCGCTGCAGATGGGCCTTCGGGTTGTTGTGGTTTTGGTCGCGTACTGGCAAACCGGTCAAAGGCTCCTTGTGGAACGGCTCTCTGGGCTCTCTGAGCCTTTTCTTGTTCGTACTTTTCGCCACTCTTTAGGTCTCCAATTCCCATCGTTCTCCACTCCTGGAGTTGCGCGATGGCTATTCGAAGATTATGCTCATATTCTATACCTTTTGTGAATTCTTCAAAGTCATCATGATTCATCATTCTTGCAAATGGTTTGGCTTTGTTCAATAGATCACGTTCCTCCTTCGTTCGTTTCTTATCCAGGGCAGTATTCTTCCGATACTCTAAGAGATTGTGTTCGAAAAGAATTTTCTTGCGCTCAGTTCTAGCAGTTAAGCGAGAATTGTAGATATCCTTCACGGTCATCTTGAGTTCCATCTCAGCGTCCATTTCCCCGTTCGCATTTAGGCCATTTCCGGGCTCAAATTGCATATGCTGAACCGCTTCTTCGGCATCGTTGGCAAATTCAGTCTCAAACTCCAGCCTCCCAGGCATATAGCCTTGAACTTCATGGCAAGCGGGTACTGAAGCAGTGGGTTTCTGCTTGGGTGTTGCCGGCGGCGCAGACTTGGCAGCCTCTTTTCTCTCCTCAATCCGCCGCTTCTTACGAGCCTGGAATTCCTCTTTCGGTATTTTTTCTTGTAATGATTTATCGTTTGGATCAGCGAGCTCTGGAAGCGGAAAGTTGGAACTGTTTATGTAGGTGTTGATGTAGTGCTCGCGGACTTCCTCCTTCGTACGATAACCTCCGATATGGTCTGCAATGTCAGCCCATGATCCTAAACCGTAGATTTCAGCACCCTCTAGAAGTAGCAATTCCTCGTCGGCGCCCCAGTCGGGGTCATATATAGGGACTGAATTTTGCTCAATTACCGAGTACGGATGGGTTCGAGGGTCATGGTTCTTCGAGTGCTGGCCGGCAGCGAAGCAGGGGACACAAAGATCATATTCGTGACATGCACTATGCGCGCAGGAGATGCGCACCTTTATCGCAATTGCAATCAGAGAAAATTCTTCTTCTAATGAAAGTGGGAAGGGGCTTGGAAGGGAAAGTCTACCGTATTCGTGACGTCGACTGAGCAGACATCACAATGGTACTTGGTACCACCATCTGTTCCGCGCACCGCATTCTTTTTCCTAATGACACCCATAGCTATCGGCTCATTGTCCTCCACCTTTGACAATATTCTCAAACCTGCGTCGCGATCCTGAGCGAGGCGTAGTGCCCTGCTCTCGCGTCAGCCGACGATAAAATCTACCCAAAACTCCAACCCCAAGGCCTCCACCTCTCGTATAAACCTAACACAGCAAAGTAGCAGGGGGAACAAAGCGTCAGAACAGGGTTATTCAGGTAATCACGTCGATGCAGTGTTGTGTCAACCCCACACCGTCCTCCATTCCAAAGGGGAGGAGCAGTTCACGGGCCGATGAGGCCCGTTATGTAATGTAAGCTAGTTTAAGGTTAGTGTTGCTTGGCGGGCTAGCCGCACGGAAGTTCTTGGCGCTGGAGGAAACATAACACGAGCGTTCATGCCTTACTCCCTTGTTTCAAGCCTTTGTGAGTCGATTGTGGCGATTACAGAGTCATAATCCACTTGTTTAAAAAGACGTCAATTAACACCCAGCTATATGGACACGAGAGACAAAATTGTGATTGATCATATTCCGTATCAAATCTCTTTGCAGAATCTGGCTCAGCATCGCCGCTGGCGTTTCGGAATTGCCTGCTTTCGCTTTCGTGACTTTCCGCGTCTTACCCCCACCGTTGAATCGCCCACAACTTTTCGTCTATGAATTGTGCTAACATTCTTGGCATGCCTCTCCTACCCTTTTCCATTTCCGCAATGCATCGTTCCAATCGTTCTTGTCAACTACTCCCAGAAGTCTTCACAGTTATAAAGACCCTAATATCGATTCCCAATGTTCATCGTCTTTTAAAATCCGATGCTTGCGCACAGTGACAAGAGAATAGGAGCTGTTTGGTGAACCGTTATCTAGGGGCCGAAACCGCTTCATCACATCACGCATTAGAGGATAAGACATATCCCTGCGGATAACATATGTCACCGGAATACGTCTGGAAAGGTCGTAGAGTTGCTTGCAAGATAGATTAATTTTGTCAATGTGAATGACATGCTGGAAGATTTAACTTCTCCGCTGGGAGCCCCAAAAGCGGAGAATCGGACGGCTTGGCGTTGGTGGAAACCTAAGTTTCGTTCGTTAGTTTATCTTATGCCAACTGGGGGAGTAGAATGGATGGCACGTACTCCCACTGAGCGTTCGAGCTTCTTATATCGCATGCCGTTCTAGAATTCGCCATGTTTCGAGACTCTAGTCAGGGGCAGCAAAGTGGGAAAGCAACTCATGAAGCAATTGATTAAAAAAAGGGGCAGATTGATGATCTCGTCGTTGGGGCCCTTTATCTATATCCCATTGTCTCCCCCAGGAGCATCTAGAATTTGTAGACGAGAAAAAGACAAAGGTTGCTTGTAATTAAATCTTTGGCTTTCTCCTCTACCTGGATTCTTATTGTTAATTCTGTTCCATGTGCTTGAAAAACCCTTTTTGCTACTCAATAAGCCTGTCCTCCGTTATTAAGTTCCGCAAGCATGGGAGTTTCATTGCAATCGATTTCAGCATGGCAAGTAAAACCAACCTATTTTTCCTTCACGTTAACACCGTTCATGCTAAGATCCCTGTTGTTTCTGGGGAATTTTCGTAGAATCTTAATTCTCAAAATCTCACGCCTTCCCATTTCATTGTTTTTTTTTGCAATTTAAGACCTTGGTGGAATATGTATAACATTTAACTAAGAGCTATTGCAAAAATCGGCGGAAAGTGTTCTCTCTTTTTTCTTGAAGGGCAAGCTATCATAATAAAAACTGTTCTACATATTGTCATAGACGATACCTAGAACATAGGGATTCAAGTGTTTCTTGGCTGAAATATGCGATAGTCTCTGGCTGAATATTCAAGGTTTAATAAGATTTTTCATATATAATAAAAAACAACATTTTAAAAGAATGACTAGTTAGCTGGTCTAAGGTCATAGAAGAGCATGGGTGGCTATGCATGCAAGATTGCTTGTGCTTGCAGCTTCCCAGATTATATTTAAGAGCTATGCAAGGATTGACG
This sequence comes from Amauroascus verrucosus, assembly GCA_001430935.1. Lineage (NCBI taxonomy): Eukaryota > Fungi > Ascomycota > Eurotiomycetes > Onygenales > Onygenaceae > Amauroascus > Amauroascus verrucosus. The sequence goes on from LJPJ01002932.1 coordinate 26,281, forward strand.
CATTCAATATAGAACTTTGCGATCTAGATTTGCCCCTTTAATCTTAAGACAACAAGTATTGAGATAGAGTCCATTTATAGCAACAATGCGGCGTTCTGCCAAAAGAACAGCCTGAACTCCACCCCTTACAAGGACGCGCACTCACTGCTTCCGTTGTGTCTAGCTTTTCCTATAGCTCCTCTAGTCTCTATTAAAACTCCTATGTTGAAATAAATTGACACGGGTCAGACATGCGAACCTCACGGCTCCCGTTAAATTCAGCAAGACACAAGAGACAGTATCATCTATTGTTTATTTCAGTCAAACCCTTAGAAGCCAATTGGCCGTCTTTCACCGTTTTCAAATTTCGATTCGGTAATAAGGGCTCCACATGCGAGAGGTATAGGAATGCCTTAGGATGGTGACATTTCCAGCTACGGCTATGGCAACGGTTGCATCTCACAGGCATTACATCCATGGAACGCAGCTTGGATGGTACCCGCTTTGTTTGCTTGGGGGCGATTTCACGGATGGATTTGTCCCGAATCATGGATAATGGATAAACTTCCGCTCCTGAATGTGACGGTCTTCTCGTTTAAACGCGAGGCCGCTAACCAGGACGTCCGGCGAAATATTTAACGAGTCGTCAGTGGCTTGGGGAGCAGATGAGGAAATATGCCGGACGTTTACGTCTTCATGGGGGCCAAAGAGATAACCATGTAGAGTCAAGTCTCGATGTGCACGTAATGCCGAACGCCTTTCAGCATCTCTCAACTGCCAGTGTAGCGGAAAGGCAGCATCGTCGTCATCCACAAGGGAGATTGACCAGGGGATGGGGACATTGGCAGTACCAGAGCCTTGGGGAACCAACGCGAGGTAGGCGTGCGATTGGCTAGAATGTGTGGCTGAGCCCCAAATTAATAAATGTTTGATTGGCGGATTTATGCAGCCCCTTGTAATTTATTTGGATTAGCTAATATGTCAGATGCCAGAAATAATGGCGGCAGGGGAATGAATACACGCGCGATACATACATCGTTACATACATTCGTCCGCTCAGCCCAGCACTTCCCCCATCACATCACTCGTTCGCAGCTGCAGAGAGGCATCGAACATCCCCCGCCCCTTTCTCACTGCCTGCTCCAGCGTCAGAACTCTCGACCAAGCAAAGCCAGAGACGCCAGGCTTTAGAATATTGTCCTGTCGTTTTTCTCTGGCAATTTCCGCTAATAGCATTTACTCTTCTCCCCCCTATTTGTTGCAATTTCAGTTGGGGAACAGAAACCCTCAACCGTCCAAGCCGTATTGAAACACATTCCACTGAGCCCCTTCAGTTTAAAACAACCTCATTGACGACTCGACATTCTCTCTCTTCCTCCTTTCTACTTTATACTTGCACGGCTTCATTTCGCCTGACAGGATGTCGTGGAAAATCACCAAAAGTAATGTTGCTCTCGCCCTCTTCAATCCCAAAGATCGTTCCAGTCCGTATGCTCTTGCTAACTTGCAATCATCTCAGAGTTGAAGGAAACCCATCTGGCCCCTCTGGCAAACTCCTTTGGTCGATCCGCGTCCACATCTACGATTAAGCCAGATCCTGCTGATGAAGCCCCTTCTGCCCCGCCTCCACCTAACACATTGCTTTCCACAATGGTTAATAATGGCATCGGTGAGAATTCCTCTTATGTTCCGTCATATGCGGTGTTCAAGCAACCTCAGATTTCCTAATATCAGTGAATTCTCTACAGCCGCTTCTGAAGCCCTAGTGTCACCTCCGGCGACTCCCGTGAAGCCGGGAATATTGATCGTTACACTACACGAAGGCCGAAGTTTCTCTCTATCCAATCATTACCAACAGGTCTTCAATTCGCACTTTCAAAATAACCACTCTGGACCAATAAGGCCAAACTCGTCCTCGTCTCACACGGGCTACAACCCTGTTGCCAGCTCTTACACTCAGACAGGTCGACCACAATCCACTAGTGGTGGTATTAACGCTGCTCCAACCAACCATGGGCGCTATTCCACTAAATATTTACCATATGCACTTCTCGATTTTGATAAGCTCCAAGTTTTCGTCGATGCCGTGTCTGGAACACCCGAAAATCCTCTCTGGGCTGGAGACAATACCTCATTCAAGTTCGATGTTTCTCGTGTGACTGACCTGAATGTCCAACTATACCTGCGAAATCCTGCTGCTCGACCTGGTGCTGGTCGAAGTGAAGATATATTTTTGGGAGCGTGCCGGGTGCATCCCCGATTTGAAGAGACCCCAAAGCGTGTCGACGATCCCAGGACAAGCAAGAAAGACCGCGAAAAGGGAACTGCGGCGTTAACACAACAGGAGCGTCTACGACGTCAAGTCGGCGCAGAATGGATTGACTTGCAATTTGGGACTGGTTCTATCAAGATTGGGGTTTCCTTTGTCGAGAACCGGCAACGGAGCCTCACTATGGATGACTTTGAGTTGCTAAAGGTTGTCGGGAAAGGTAGTTTTGGCAAAGTGATGCAAGTCTTGTACGTTGATCCTTTTCCCTTCCTTATTACCGCGAATATTATGCTAAGATCTATCTCAAGGAAGCGCGACACCGGGCGAATTTATGCCATGAAGACTATTCGCAAAGCTCACATTATTTCTCGTTCTGAAGTTGAGCATACTTTAGCGGAAAGATCTGTCCTTTCGCAGATCAACAATCCATTCATAGTCCCGCTTAAATTCTCATTCCAGTCTCCAGAGAAACTTTACCTTGTGCTTGCTTTTGTGAATGGTGGAGAATTGTTCCACCATCTTCAGAGGGAACAGCGTTTCGATATCAACAGAGCTCGATTTTATACTGCAGAGTTGTTGTGCGCCTTGGAATGTTTACATGGATTCAAAGTTATCTACCGTGACCTTAAACCGGAAAATATTTTACTAGACTACAGTGGCCACATTGCCTTATGCGACTTCGGGCTTTGCAAACTGGATATGAAGGATGAAGATAGGACTCACAGTAAGTATCGTCGTGAATGTCGCTGTGCCTACGTTACCTAACACTTTCCTCTTTACAGCTTTCTGTGGAACTCCGGAGTACCTCGCTCCCGAGCTCCTTCTTGGCACTGGATATACAAAGACAGTTGATTGGTGGACCCTAGGAGTCCTTCTTTATGAGATGTTGACTGGATTGCCACCGTTCTACGATGAAAATACCAATGAGATGTATCGTAAGATCTTGCAAGAGCCGCTTACTTTCCCAAGCTCCGACATCGTCCCAGCCGCTGCGAGAGATCTCTTGACTAGGCTTCTCGATCGTGACCCACAACGCCGTTTAGGAGCCAACGGTGCTGCTGAAATCAAAGCACACCATTTCTTTGCGAACATTGATTGGCGCAAGCTGCTTCAACGCAAGTATGAACCTAGCTTCCGACCAAATGTGGTATGTGGCGCCAATATTTTTTTTAAACTGTGATACAACATGCATTTCTAACAATTTTCTAGGTTGACGCTCGTGACACTGCAAATTTTGATAGAGAATTCACTTCTGAGGCGCCTACTGACTCCTATGTGGAAGGCCCTCTCCTTTCTCAAACAATGCAGAAACAATTTGAAGGCTGGTCTTACAACCGCCCGGTTCCAGGCCTTGGTGATGCCGGGGGCAGTGTCAGGGACCCAGCATTCGGTAGCATTCCCGAATAGTCTCTCTCGTCTTTCATCCCAGGGCTTCATCATTTCTTTGGAAATTTAACGAAACTTCGGCGATGGGGCCAGCGTTTAGATTTCTTGTTCATTCTTGTGTTTCTGCTGTTTTACTGAACTCAGCAGCGCTTTATGGCCGTACGGCTATCGCGGCAAATTTGATGTCGCCATAGCTGTTCCAGTGACCACGAGAAAGATTTGCAGTGCATTCTTTCCACCATTATCTGCCTCGTCTCCTGCAAGTACCGACTATGAAGGCCTGTTTTTTCACCTTTGTGGTTAAAGCCTCGTCCACCGATGTTGAAATATAACTGACGGCACCGCATTCAATCAAAATAAACAGATGGACACGATTAACGCTTTAGAGACATTTATATTTGCGTTTACATAAATTTATTACCCCGCCAGGTTTTCTGGGCATGTTGTGCATCTCATAGCGCAAATACATTAGCCTCCGATCCAACATTCTTGCTAGTCCGACTTTGCGCTGTCGGGTGCCTGATTTCGACACGCTCGTTTTCCTTTTTAGTTATTGTCCCACGAAACCATTTGGCAAGTGATGTCCTTTTCTTCATTCAGCTCTGGAGCTTTCTATGGATTTATTCCCATGATCTTTTTTCCTGTCTACCCTGCGTAGCCCTTCGCTTGTCTTTCTTGTTTTACATTTTCCTTTATTTTACCTTATCTCGAATGTGCCGGAGTATGAGATTGATATCTATCGTTTTTATACCGAACCAGCGGCGCGGATTGGGCCTTGTGGATATTTTGTCGTCATCTATTCCCTCTTAGCATTAGCAAACGGGTTGACAGTTATCGAAAGTTTTGAAAATTGCCATAGAGACTCCCCTTATAGTCATTCGTACAGTTCGTCCAAAGCACGACCAGAAAAGCGAGAAGAGAGGTGTAGTGTATTTACGACGACCGCGGGCTAAATGGAGTCAACTGCTTCCCTAAGGCAGACATGCCTGCTCAAAAACCCAACGAATCAACGGTCTATCTATGCTCATCAAATCGCACCCTAAACAAGTGACCCAACAACAATGCAGTTTTGTCGAAATACAAAACGAATAATTCTCAAGTTTAGTGAGTTAAAAAGAAGTAAGGAGGATAATAAAAGGATCATTTACAGACACGTTTCCATAGAATTCTACTCTTCGGCGTCCGCATAAGCTTGCTCTTCGCCGTCACCAGCAGCATCATTATCATCACCATTAACGTCGATCAGATTAGCCTCTCCTGCTCCCCCTTCAAGCTTAAGATACTCATCCCACTCCGGGAACAAATCATCATCTGCACCCTCAACGCCAGGAGGAACACCAACAGTTCTAGCAACCTTACTCTTGCCATTCTTCTCGAGGTTTTCTCTCCAGCGCAACACTAACTCTGATGTCCGGCTTGGTTTGTAAGTTTGAGAAAATAGGACTGATTCCGCGATGCGGTTGGTTTCAACAAGTAGATCGATGCATCCATCTACATCTCCGAGTTGCCAGAGAGCAGAGAAAGCGACGTTATGGGCACCAGATTCTTTCGCTCGCTCTGCTAATCTGCGTAGACCGTCGGTGTTACAACTAGAGGAGTGGAGGAGGAGCAAGGAACCTAGGTCCTTGGCATGAGTGAAACATTCTTCAGCAAGTGCAAGATCCCAAGCATTCATCGCAGCATCTCCAACAGTTTTCCACCGGTGTTCGATATCCGCTTCCCGGGCAATCTCAAGTGCGATATCGAGCTTCCCTAGGCTAAGAGAAAGTTCAAAACGGTGTTCTTGATCCGTCGCCACGTCAAGAGCGAGATCTTTGTATCCTTGGCCTTCTAAGAATCTTGCAATTTTATTCATTTGATCTTGCGGAATATCGGACAGAAGTTCATTCGCGGAATCCATGTCACCCCGAAGAACTAGTGTCTGATATTCAACAACGGAAAGAGAAAGGGAAAATGAAACAACCGTAAGATCTTTATCGGCCAAGTATATCCTTCCGTCGCGCGGGAGATAACCAAGGAGGTACATTGGCTGGTCGAAGTGGGAGATAGTGTATGTCTGATCGCCAACAAGGTAGTTTAGTCGATTGGTAGAGTTTGTATAAATAAAGCAATCTCCGACCCATTCGCCAGTACGAACGGTGTCGTTGATGTCCGTAACAATCTCAAATGCAGCTTCCACACCATCTTCATCCACTTCCCCGGCGTTCAGAGCAGCAATGTAGTTTTCACGGGAAAATCGCAGAACGTAGAAAGTATCGTCACAAGCGAGAGTAACCAGCTCTCCAGATTCCGACCAGTAAACCTATAATACAGTGAGAAAATGAAATCTGAGAAATTGAAGCCTAGAATACTTACTGCTTTCGGGTCGACTTCTATTCTTCTCACAAGGCCGCCGCTTTCCCAATCAAACATGCCAATACCACCTTGACCTTTTACTCCAAGCAAAACACCACTGCAAAGACCTTCTGCCATAAATCCAACATCAAGGCCACCAGGCTTCTCTTTGAAATTGCGGAATACCTTCACACTTGTTTGCGATTCTCTGATCGCGTAGTCGTTGCTATTATCTTTGGAGCCCCATGCGAAGTCAATAGCCTGTCCGAACGCTTTGTTTCTCCATGCAAGAGCTGTATAAATAATGTATTCACCGTCACCACAGACGGACACGAATCTGCCGTTCGCCGAGTGCATCAAACTTTGAGGATATACTTCACAAGTACCAAGTTCTTTGATTGGCAGGGTAAGCGGCGCTCCGTCTTTGAGAGATGCATCACCGCCCTTTATGACTGTAGAGACCACTTCGTTATGGCGCGCCCAAACTATTTTGCCCGATCCATCCATCGATACAGCCGGCTCCTCCCTGCCCATTTTCACAACTACAGTTCCATCGTCAAAACCCATCGCAATTCCCTGTTTACCTCGCTGGTAGCTCACACACCACGCTCTTTCCAATCCATAGCTCATAGATTGCTCTAATCGATATGTATTGGCGTTCCAGATCTTAATCGTCCCATCTTCTGAACCTGATATGATAATTGGGAGTTCGGGATGATAACAGGCAAAAGAAACATTGCTGGCATGCCCTTCCAATGTCGCAATCAATGCTTTTGTAGTGTAATCCCACACTTTCACGGTCTTGTCATCGGAAGTGGTCAACAGATATGGCTTATCGGCGTGCGGGTAATAATCAACGTGGTTGACACCCTTGGCCTCGTGGGCTTCAAGTGTTAGGTTGGGATGAGGTGATCCTAAGCTCCATATCTTGACAGTTCGATCAAGGCATGCTGAAGCAAAGGTGTTTGAATCTTTCGGATTAATCGCCAAGCCCATAACATAATGACTATGCCCTTCGAATACCTGCACGCATTTCCATGATTTATCCCAATCCCAAAGCTTAATGGTCATATCATCGGAAGCGGTTAACACGAATGGGTGCGTTGGGTGTACGGCGATGGATCGAATATAGTCGGGGTGAGCCTCGAAGGAGATTATCTTCTCGGAAGTGTTATAATTGTAGACGCGCAATTGAAAATCATCTGAGCCGCAGACAATCCAATTCTTCCGGGCAATAAAACGCCCAGCTCGTACAGGGACATCTGTGAGTTCGAATGTTTTTACAATCGACTAGAAAGCGGTGTTAGTAGTCAGGATTCGTATAAGACTAAACCGATTCACCAACCTGCGTCTCATACGACCAGATATAAACATGTCCTATCTATGGAATTAGTACTGGAGCAGTAGGGACCTATTTATAACGTCTGAATTACAGCATACCGCTATACAAAGTTGTTAATATCTGCCTTGACCGTTAGAATTGCTTATAATCCCTGAGGCATCCCTTGACTTACCCATGGCTCCGTAGGATGGAAGTCGATACCCTTTACACGGTTAGACCGGGCAAACAGTTGTTTCTAGAACACAAATTAGTAAAGGCCAGTGCTCCGACGGTAGGCATTGGGTTCAACCTACCTTGATATCAAACCGCATCGTGGGCGACCTCACTAGGGCGATACAGAGGATGTAGCGTGCGGCGGCTAATCAGCCGCAGGAACGACAGCACTTCTTTTCAAAAAGCTTGGAGATTTAGCTTGGATCAATATGCACTGTAGATAATCGAGGAAAAGAAATAAGAGCATAGCACGGGAATTGGTGTTGGTTTAAGGTGAAGTCGTTGGTTCCATCCACAATGCAACTTGTCCACACAAGAGACGCGCACTCAATTTCTTGATGGTCCAGCTGTCCCAACTAGGTTAAGCGCCATCTCTAACCACAAAGCACTACGACTACAACAGTTTGACCGTACATACATTCTAGCCATTAACTAGTGATTGGATTCAAGGCATGTCAGATTGCAACTGTAGTCTGGCTTTTACGGCGACTGCAACGAATTTCGCCGGATAGACTAATTGTCCACCTCGCGGTCAAGACCAATATTTTTGATGCGAGAATAAACCATCATTTTTAACTCCTCGTATAGTCCTCAATTTGTATGGGATATCGATGGCTAAATATGGCATAATGTACACAACTTCCAACGCTGCCTCCTAGGACAGGGCATGTTTGATAATCCCATAGAAAGTTGAAAACCTGCCCACGGCCCATTCTGCTCTGCCGCTCCTAGCACCACACTGGAAACCTCCTAGGATTCCTTAGAAGTTCCTCTCTCAAAATAAGTCCATTGGCCTGGCTTGGGTTTCTCTTCGAGCTCCTCCCAGCTAGGTAACGTTAGCATGATGGTCATTATACTGTCAACTTCCGCCACAACTCACACTTTATCCTTAGCCATTTCATCGACCAATTTCAATTCGGCTTGTGCAGTCTGAATAACTTCTTCGATTAAACCGCTGCCAATTTGTTGCTCAATTTCAGAAATTCTATTCCAATTAGTTGCATCCCACTAACGAACGCAAGACATTTCAATGCCAAACATACTGCGCTGCTTCCAGAGCTGGCTCGGGTTCCCACTCTAGTTTTGGTTCCAACTGCTTATTCGCTTCTTCCTGAGCCTCTTTCACCCGGAGTTCCATTTCTTGCTCGTTGAGATATGCTCCCTCCATTTGGGGGTTAAACGGTTCTCCCCCCCAGTCTTTCTCCTCCTTTGGTTTCTCCTTTGCCTCATACGCGGCATAGGAGCCATCTGCTTGTAACGCTGTTTTGTAGCCTTCAGGATTATCTGCGACGGCCGCTTTAACTCTCTCGAGCCACGATTCAAAACCTGGTGGTTTTATCGACTCGACGATATTTAGTCGTTGGCGCGTAAGTGCCTCTGTCGATTGACGGTATATGGATGATTCGGGAAAAGTCTTGAGTTTGTTTAGCGTCGACTGGTAGAGGTGGATGAGGGTAGGTCGGGGGCTAGGGTGGGTGTTGAGGCCGGTGAGACCGGTGGGTGCGAAAGGCTCCAGGTATCTGCCTGGCTTCACATTTGCCAGTAATCTCAGTGTTGCCCTCATAATGACAACGAAAATATCAGGCAGCACTAGTCAAATCAATGGCACGCTGTGCTGCGGGTTCAAACCTCGGTGTCGTTGAGGCCGATCTTTGTCTGTGTGTGTATTGGCCAGCCTTGGAAGTCGATTATGTAAGCATGAAGCTTGGAGGTACGGAACCGGATTAAGATCATTTCCGGGCCTAGATCTCAAAAGCAAAACGTCGATCGTCCAGTTCCAGGGGCGAAGAGTCAAGAAACTTTCCAAACAGAAGCAACCGCATCAATTGCGCTCTATCTACGCGGGGCCGGATTGAGGACTGTCCGAAGTTGCGCAGTTGTCCTTATTTGTACGTTCCCTTTTCCACGTACGAGGGAACGACTGGCAGCTTTTCAACCCCCCGAGTTCAGAACCTGGCTGTTGAGTTTATCAGTTAAGAGGGGATTTAGAACTGGAGTTTGATCTAGTACTGGCCTACTAGGGCCATTTCATATTTCTTCAATATGAGGCTCGACTTTTTAGCCTTCTCCATCCTTGCAACTCTCATCCGGCCGGCGTTTACTACATCGCACGATTTGGAGAAAAGAGCTGACAAAGTCGGCGAGGATGGTTCGGATAAGATAACGCTATTTAACGATGTGCGGGTCCCCCCCATGAAGGAACTCGACGCTTCTGGTTTTGAAGAGAGTATAAAGGACGGATATTGGTATGCTTCTTGGAGTCCGACCGAATTGCTGACCGTTGTTGCTAATAGGACTTGGTTCCTGTAGGTTCGTTAAATACTACTCCCCTTACTGCCATTTTTGTGAGGCTGTTAGGCCTACATGGCAGACTCTTTATGAGTTCTACTACGTGAGTATAGGTTACAACTGTACGCGCTCAAATGCTAAACTTAGCAGACATCGAGTCCGTTAAAATCTTCCACCTCGAAACAAGCACCAGGCCCCGAGTCTTCCCTTAACTCTTTCCAAGGCTATTACAACTTTCACTTTGCGTCGATGAATTGCGTTGTATCCGGAGATAAATGTACTGAATTGCAAGTCAAGGAATGGCCCACTTTTGCGCTCTACCGTAATGGCGAGTTGATCGAGATGTACAACGGCGGGAAGACAATCCAAGACTTCAGTCGCTTCATTGAAAAATGGTTGGAGGTCATTAAGCCTGGATCTAGGCCCAGAAGTGAAATGAAAGTCCCGGAGCCCGGTGCTAAGGTGGCTCCAGAGCTTCCGAAGAATAAAGAGGATGCCCCGGCTGTTGTCCCTAGCGCCAACACCCGGGCTCCAACAGCCGTTGCTTCTAGCCAACCAATGACCCCTAAAAAGGTTGGTGATGTCGATATGAAACGGCCCTCTCCCAATCCGCAGGGCATGTCTGTTCCTCTAACTGCGGAGAGCTTCCAAAAACTCGTCACCAGAACGAGAGATCCATGGTTTGTAAAATTTTATGCTCCATGGTGTGTTCATTGCCAAGCTCTTGGTCCAATTTGGAGCCAGATGGCCAAAGATTTAAAAGGCAAGCTCAATATTGGGGAGGTGAACTGTGAGAAGGAAAGTCGACTGTGCAAAGATGCCCGTGTTAACCTCTATCCCACCATGTACTTCTTTCGGGGAGGCGAACGTGTTGAGTATGAAGGCCTCCGAGGTCTTGGTGACCTCGTCAACTACGCAAGAAAAGCTATCGATGTAGTTGGCTCTGGAGTTCAATATGTCGATGCCGCAGCATTTAAAAATATGGAAGAAACCGAAGAAGTTATCTTCCTATACTTCTTTGATCATGCCACAACTTCGGAAGATTTTGCTGCATTGGACCGGTTGACCCTTAGCCTTGTCGGGCGTGCCCGCCTCGTCAAAACCGATAGTACCATACTCGCCGAAAGGTTCAAAATATCAACTTGGCCTCGTCTCCTTGTGTCGAGGGATGGCAGACCTAGTTACTATACCGCCCTCGCACCCAACGATATGAGAGACTTCCGTCAGATTCTCACGTGGATGCAGAAAGTCTGGTTACCAATAGTTCCCGAGATGACGGCATCCAACGCTAAAGAAATTATGGACAGGAAATATGTCGTACTGGGCATCCTTAACAGACAGAGATCCGACGAATTCATCCAGAATAAAAAGGAATTAAAGAACGCAGCGCTTGAATGGATGGAAAAGCAAACAAAACTATTCCAGTTGGAACGCCAAGAACTACGTGACGCTAAAGAATTACGGATTGAAGAAGCAGATGACCGAAATGACCAGCGTGCATTGAGAGCCGCCAAGAACACTCGTATCACAATTAAAGAAGACGACAAGAAACAAGTCGCATTTGCCTGGGTTGACGGCATTTTCTGGGATAGATGGATTAGAACAACTTACGGTATCGACGTGAGGAACGGAGAGCGTGTCATTATCAATGACGAAGAGGTATAGCAATCTCTATATTTTACTTAAAAGTCCTAATGAACAACGAGATATCTGATGCTGACCCTATTCTTGTTGACAGAACCGCCGGTACTGGGACACGACTCCTAACGGAGGATTCATTGTCCCCAGTCGCACCTCTATTTTGGAAACCATCGCGCATGTTGTCTCGCATCCCAGCAAGCTCAAGTCTAAGTCGACGGTTGGTACTGTCGAAGGGTTTGTCTTCTCCATCCGCACGTTTACGGCCTCTCATCCGATCATTTCTTTGCTATTATTCATCGGCGTTCTTTTCCTTTTCTCCATTATTGCCAAAGGCAAACTAAGAAGGGGCAGATCCAGTGGTGGTTTGCTAGGAAACGTTGGTAGTAGCTCTGGAGGCTTCTTTCATCTTGATGGAAAAGAAGGGCTACTCGGTGGAGGTGGTGGAAGCGGTAAAGTCGACTGATGAGTGTAAGCTTTAACTTTTGCTCTTTTCGTTTTACTTTATGTCTTGTCTGATAATATTGCAAGACTTAGTTTTGCTCTCTTGTTATATCGCGTCACTTGTTGTTCTATATTCGATCGCGGGTTTGTCTGGACGGTTTTGGTAATGTATGGAATAATGTTTAAAGACCGGAACTGGAGTGCAATTGATAGATCCGTTCATATCTTAGTTTTCCCATTTTGTACTTTCTTGCTTTCTGCTTTCTTCGGCGCCATCTTCCATTTCCCAGATTTCCAAAGGAGCTATCTTGTCTGTCTACCTGTACATGCGGCCCATCGAATATCGCCCTTGCCCCCTGATGCAACTGAAAGCAAACTCAACATCATTGGCTTATCGAAACACCCACTTGACAACTATTTCTTGCAACAAAAAGACTTCAACGGTGAGCAAACTTTAATAATTAGCGACCAGATTCTCCTTGTCGGCGCCTTCTGCAGCTTTTGCTGCCCGACGCTTCTCAGCATCCTAGCGCTTCTATTGGTTGCACCTCTCGCAGCTGTCGATTGCGCTCTCAGCGAGCGTCTTCGGTCCCCGCTGACGGAATCTCAATGGGCCTGCCGGTCTCCGTGATTGCAAATAATTTGGATAAGGTTGTCTGTTTACTGCTGGTTGTGTTGAGGAAAATCTGTTGAACCAAATTATACTGCTTCCGCAGCAAGTCATTGAACTGCTTGATTATTGAATCCTCTTTTGGCTCGTCACTGTCATCCTCAACGGGGTGTCCTAATGTCTCCATGCTTGCAGGACTAACATGTATTCTGAGGTTGCCATTCCACACTGCTTCGCCGTTGCTGCTAATTCCAACACGTAGGCTGAATGACTCTTACTATTCCAAGCATCAGCTGTGGTGTATCGTATGGCTTCGAATCTTGCTAGGGCCTGTGCTGGGAACATCCGGAATCGTTTCTCCAGGATATCGCACCAATCGGCAACACCATTGATGTCTCTAAGTAATGCTTTGCGTGTCAGGTCATTCAGTTTCGACATCCACCATGTCATGGCGGAGTATTCATGGGTGGGGGAGGTGGCGCATTCGCGCCAACCACCTGCCGGGACTTTGTCATTTTGCTTTAATTATGGGTGATGGACGCGAGGTGGAAAATCCCACGAACCGCTAACCGAAAGAGAACGTCTTCATAGTGGCTAGCTACTGCTAGACGGTATTTGCATAAATCCTCTAGATTCCTGACAAGCCTATCTTTTTTGCTTTCAACTGTTTTAGTATGGACATTACTTCTCTTCTCCATGGCTCACATATAGCTGGAGGCCTAAAAGTTCCTGAAGGAAGGAATGAGATTTGATAGAACTTTGATTACGATCAAGTGAATGTGGTGGGTTCACTTAACTACCCCGGTATGCGTGGGGCATCAAGCACTGGTTGGGGAGAATTCTCAGCAACTCTCGACGTAGAAATGAACGTGACGCCTAAGGCGGGCTCCAAAGCGAGCATCAAAGAGAGCATCAAAGAAGGTATTAAAGAGAACGAAGGAGCGTCTTAGAAAGAGTAGTGAAGAAAGCATCAAAGAGAGAGCAGCAAAGAAACAAATCGAAGAGGAGTTGGTATCTCTACTCTTTTTATCACCAAAGTATCATGCCAATAAACGGGGCATACCCGTCATAAATAGTAGCAAGCAGTGCAGTGATGACCGCACCAGCAGATCGTATGTTATTATTGATAGTACGCCCCCTGGTCAAGAGGCAATGGCGTCTTGTCCGGCCACAGGAGGAGAATCCCCGCTTTAGCATCGGTCAAAATCTGCTTTTCCTTGAGAAGGTCGAGCTGATCATTCGTCTAGTTCCGGCACCCAACTCCCCCTGAATTGAACTCGTATTTATCCCGACCGTGTTGGAAGAGGATGTTGTATATCTCACCCACGGTGAGACCTGGTCTAATGTCAAGGCGGAAAGCGGATTAGGCGTTGTTCGAGAGGATATAATCCAATTCGGAGATGATCAAATTGGCCTTGGAGCCTCCCTGAAGTACCGTACTCGCAATGCTATAGCTGGGCTGACAATCCAACATAAATGGATGATTCCGAGTCAGTCACAAGGTAGAAGCACCAATGATTTGTGCCATTCTCCTTTTCATGCGGGACAACGAAGATAAACAGCACAATAGTGGCGAGGATTAGGCTTTTCCGTGCGGCGGGGACAAAATGGGTAATTTGAAAAGCCGTCACCCTTAACAGTTATCGATTCTATAAACGTGAGCTCCAACCTCGCGACAACAGTAGATCTAACGGGCATTCGACCTCTTCAATGGACTTTGTATTGTGCTATGCGACAGATCCAAAAGGGCGTTCTCTATTACTGGCTAGCGGTCAATAGATAGGAGGATATGAATCCCATAGATTCCTGACAATTTGAACTCTAGAGATGATGTTGTGGACATCTGGGCAAAAGAGAGGAACTTGGTCTCTTGTGTTCTCCCATGGTAATGACAAGGTTGCGCTAGGCAGCAGTGAAGAAGATGATATCCTTAACTACATGAAGGCATGAGAAACTTAACAAGCCTAACTGATTAAATTGATCAGAAGACCATCACAATGAGCCAGTTATAGTCAGGGTATTTATCCAGGAAATTCTTGTCAGTTTGTAGTTTTAGCAGCATTGTTATATACTACTAAGATAGCCAAGCAGCAAGATCATTATCCACGCCGTTTCTCTTGTCGAGATGCATAGCCTTGGAGACCTGAATTCAAATGTTCCGTCGATTATCCCCAACCAAATTGAGAAAAGGCAATTTTACATTCCTATTGCTGATGTACCTTTAACAAGATATTCCTGCCCCAAGGAGACCTCTCTCGATAGATGTTAACAAAATCCTAGCCCAGCAGCAGGAATGATAGCACTGCGTTTCCACTTGATCACTTGCAGCTTGATGATGTAGTATCCAATGAGTTAACCCAGTTGGCAACTACTGCTCCGATTATCTATAAAATCGGTGTTTCCACCATGGTGGTTCGGCTCTCAAAAACGCTGGTCCTAAAATCAGCCGCAAGTGTTCTCGCGAGGCAAAGATACTCCAGTTCATAGCAGAAACCCTACCTCGACTTAAAGTCCCTAGAGTACATCGAGCGTTCCAACTTCACGGTCCGTCTTATTCCTTCAAATATCGCCGGTTTCTTGTCATGGACCACATCACTGGAGAAAACCTGGGCGATTGTTGGAACCCTCCCACCGCCAGACAAAAGGCAGATGTCGTTACCCAGACAGCACAGCTGATCAAGCAACTAAAGTCAGTAGAGCCCGACTTTGCAGGTCCATTCGGCGGTGGACCATGTCAAGGCCATCTTTTTACAGATTACGGTGCTGGCCCTTTCCCCACGCTTCGGATATGCAAACCTGGTTTAACCACAAGCTCGATATATGCCAACAATACAACGCGGCCGACAAAGACCTTCCGCGATTTTCCTTTTCCATATTTGTCCTCGTCCATCAAGACATCAGCCCTCGAAACATGATCCTTGATACAGCAAGCAAAATATGGCTAGTGGATTGGGCAGACGCGGGAGCATACCCGCCTGTATTCGAGGCTGGAGCCTGAAAATGCAATCAAGATTCCCCGAATTTAACAAAATGCTACTCGAGCGGATTCCGTATGATCCATTGGAGTTCAAACAAATCACTTCTATCGGATTTGGGTTGATAAATGCGGCTTTTGCGTAGTTTAGGTTCTAGCTGCTTATATGACGAGGTATCTAATGTGTGTTGCTTTCTGACACTAACCTAGAGTTTCTTGCAGGAGCGTTGATTGAATGTGATCCATTTATCAAAGCAATCACCCTCAAGTATGATGAGGAGAAACATGGCTATATAGTTGAAGGCTTGGATGACGATAGACATCCAGTGGTTAAGGGAAGTCAGCTACAGAAGGTGTGGTTGAGCCAGGTATGCCTAAGCATCCCATCTCCATTCCAAAGTGATATCCAATCTCTGATCTAGGCTGTGCTACAATAGGAGTTGGATGAAAACTTGGAAGCATCTGAGTCTGGGTGAACTATTGCATTCGCATTAAATATAGCTACGATCTGAGGATATACTTCTGTCTTTAAGAAAAAAATCCATGCACGTTGCGAGCGTTTTGCCCTTAAAATCTGGTTATAGCAAATTTACAACATCCCAAATGAAAACACGGCAACACCGACGCTGACCATGAGACCCCAAACATTCAACGCTCCACTTCCATGCACAAATGTCGGCGCCGCATTATCCTTCTTAGTCTTCTCGCTGGCGGTCGTTTTGTCAACCGGTCTCAAACACACCATTTTCATAGCCGGGTTCTCAATCGTTGCATGAGCCTTGGACCAGAATAGCGACCAAACGGGTGTCTCCCCGAGGATTGCAGGCGCAGTCTCGTTGGCGTACACGGACGCAGAGATGTTGTACGCAAACACGCGTGTGAGTTCATTGCTCTTCGGGAGCGTGGGGTGACAGTTCGAGCTACTATTCTGGGCCTCGCTCAGGGGCGAAGGAGCGTCGGGCCCTGTGAGCGGGATACCACGAACGAGAATAGAACTGGCATTGGAACTGGTCGGGGTGAGGGCCGAACATGAAGACGGTATATCGTCTTGCAAGCCTGATGCGATCGAGGAGCAAATATCGGCCTCGGGGGCGTTGGGCCGGTGTTTCCCTATTAGCTTAGAGAGTTTGGAGTCCAGATCGGACCTGCAGTCGTCGCTGAGACTTTGGTAGCAGTAAGGTGTGGGCGAATCAGACAAAGTAGCGCCGGAATAGAAAATGTTCCCGTTTCCTTCTTTCGTCATGCTAGGACGAGAATTCAGTACCTACATTGTGATTGATTCACGCCACACAGAGAGAGAAAGAGGAGAGAATTCACGTACTACAATGCGCAGCCGCCATAGCCTAGATCACTAGAAGGCAGATCCACAGACGGCGGAGTGCCTATGTAATAGACGCGTTCGATATTTCGTTGATACCGATCATCAGGGTCGATGTTGAGGTAGTCGCTGAAGCCCACAGTCCAGGTCAGATCGAGGTGGTCTTGGCCTTGAAATACTTCACCCGAAATTGAGATGGACGTGAGTCCGACAATGTTGAATGTCTGGTTGGCAACACGGCAGCCAGCACCAACGCTTGAGCCATCCTGGATGGGGCAATCGACTTCGACGCAGCTGAGGAGCTCGTCGGCAGTGCTGAAGGAGAGAGACAGCAAAAGGAGAAAAGCGGATAAGGATAAGTGAAAGGTGCGTTGATTAGTATATGACATTTTTTTTTCTCTAATTATGTAGTTCATACATATATTATGCAGGTTAAGTGTCCTTCTTTTCTCCTGAAGTCCTAGGTATATATAAGAGAGAAGCAATGTTTTTATGAAACCAGTCTAGCCGTAAATCGCATTACATAGCCCACTAATTACTAGATAACCCTGTTATAACTAGTGGTACATATCCATTCCGCGGGTCTGTTCAGAATGTGTCTACTCCGTACTGGAGATTGTCGAAATGCGTTGTTTTATGATCTCATCCAACAAAAGGCCAGGGATCCGCGCCACTTTGGCATATCTTGGCATCGACTTCCACCTCTCAACCCCGGCACTCCACTCCCAACGTACATCAATCAGCACAGGCCTTTTGGATCAATTTTCTTTTCAGTTTTGTTGCAAATATGCAACCGTTACTCCGCCTGGGCCTTGTGCTGGCATTGCTGCATCCCTACACTTCCTCAAGACGGACTGCCTCTCCCCCCACGCCTCTTGGTGATTGCATACTATTACAGTGCATCCCTGTCAGGACCTTATGGAATGCGGTATTCTCCGAATTTTCTTTTAACAAGCCGGCCAAAGCCTGTTAACATCAATGAGAAGCTGTGTTGCTTTTGGTTCTGGTTGCCTATTCCGAAAGACAATGCCAAGCTTTTGATCTTGAATCTTAGTTAATTTGAACAACAGTCAAAAGATCCAAATCCCGCACAAGTATTCGACGAGGCCGGAGGATATTTATTTTTACATAACTCGGCAACTTACTACATGCCGCTAGGGCTTGCTACGTATTCGATATCACCGCGAACTCGGGTATTCGGAAGCCGCTGGTCACTTGGAAGGGCTAATAGAATTACACTTGAATCCCATGTGGGAAGCGCAAACTGGAAGCGGCTACTGCACCTACCAAGCATAAAGGCATGAATTCACCGACGAGCTTGCCAGGACAGGCACCAAATGCTGCTATCTCTCACTCTTGGCTTCATTCCCGTATCCACAGCTAACCCTATTGGTCGCGGAAACACCCAACCACTGTCCAAGCGGATGCCAAGAGGGGTTAGCTGGATTGCTTTTGCTTCAATCCGTTAGTATCCATGGATTCACTCCTATCCCAACCTCATTTCTCTAGTTGCAAACATGCTGGCTTGCTTCTGTCTATGCTGTCTCCATGTTTCCCCAACTGAGCATGGAGGACTTGGTGTCGTTGCATGAGAGCTACAGTGCTTTTCTCGGCCGGCACCGTCCAAACACGTGCCTGAGTTATTTCGCACACTGCGTACAGGCAAAACCGGTTGCTTTACCAAGACAATTGTCAAAGCCCAAAGTTTTGCATATCTGTAGATGCCCGGCAAGTGTATGAGTCACTTACTGAGCTTCTGGCCAAAACCACATATCGATATACCTCTTCTGCTCGATCTATCTAGAGCAGAGACATGCATGAGCTGCAACAGTGCGATTCAGAATTTCTGTTCTTTTGCCTTGTGTCCTCCGTCCATGAACTAGTTTATCACCCGCTATCTTCATGGCTCCATAGCTCGAGGCATCCTAGTCGGAATGGCCGATTTCCCAATCTCTATAGCGCTCTAACAGCTGTATGCAACCACGTCCCATTTGAAATGTTGGAAGCGACCTTGCCATCGCCTTTGCCTGCCTGTCTCCTTTTCTTCGGGGATGCCAAGTTGTGACATCGGGGTCATTGACGCCTTCTTCCCGCGCAAGGATTGGTATGCATTGATGCAGTTGTCTGCCCCTACACAGTTAAAAAAATAAGGGGGATAACAGGGGTAAGAAAGAGACTTATATAAAGGGCCGTCTCTTCCGGATCAGCTCTATGGTTTGTAAAGGTCACAAAGGAACCCGCAGCCTGCTCCATTCGTCAATCTATCTTTCCCTAAACAGACGCCTAACCTATCCCAGCCCAACATGGCAACCGTACTCGGAGTCGTCGGTAGCGTGATTACAATCTTCAGCTTCCTCAGCGGCCAATTCAACAACGATCCAGGAACCAGCTCTGAGACTAGGGTCCGCGTCGTGGTTGGCCTTGATGGGACAAAAGGTCTCTCTAATGCCGGCGGGGACTTCCCTGATGTCCGATTATGGAACGACAATGGTGAGTTCCTGGGCGCCCGGTACGATCCAGGCTATATCACCGACGGGACTGCGTACGACATCAAGGTCCAGCAGTCTGCGGGACAGCAGCCGACCTATGCCTTGTTCACCGGAAACGAGGACGCTATTTGTATTGCCTATATCTCGATGAATTGGCCTGATGATCAGAAATGGGGCTGGGTTGGCGACTGGGGCCCGAGATGCGGCTATCCTTGGTACGGTTATGTACCCTGCCTGTGGAAAAAAGGAAAGGAAGAAAGAATAATATACTAACCATACATCCTTACTCACTTCTAGGTACTACTCCGGGATCTACATTGGTGACAAAACACCGCAGTGCATGTGGATTGATCTTAACGGCGACCCAGGGCCCATCACCGGCTTCCAAGTGCACTTCCCGGAGTTCAACGACAAAGGCCATGGATACAACCCCAATTGGGAGTAGTGAGTGATTTCTTTTCTCCTAACTCCGTTTAGTATCGCCCACATACTTTGTCTAAACCACTCTCCCACTAAAACATCTGTCTCCATATATAGCTACTGTAATAACAAACCGCCATTCCATGGCTACACCAACTATGATCCGAATTCCATTACCTATTGGGTTAAGAGCGCTGAAGATGGACTATCCACACAACAAGCCGTAAGCCCTGCACGCCCGCCCCGCCATGATATCACGCCCAACACCAAGGGAGCCCGGGCTCTGCGGGACGATCACGATCGCTTGGTTAGGAGCTCGGTCGTGGAACACAGTGCAACGGTCCTATGCGAAAGCCCGACGTCCGTGGGTCCCGATTTCTTTTCCCTGGCCGAAGGCAAGTTTTGCGACATGAGCACCCGCCAGTTGTGGGATATGTGTGATGAGAGCAAAGGCGTGACAGACGAGTGCTTTGACGGTGAGACCAATACTGTTGTTAACTCTGGTACTGCGAGAGTCAGTGTGGCCAAGGATTATAAGAAGGTTCTTGAATGGGGTCAGAAGTGAGTAATTCTAATGTGTCCTTGACGCTATGTCAACCATTTTGTTAGGGATGGTCAAGCTTGTTTCTCCTTAGTCGGCTCCTTATTTGCTTTGACTTCCAAAAAAACTCCTCTTCAATTCGTTAATTTGGCTGCTCATAAAGCTGCTGATGCCCTTTTTTGTTTTCAATTGATATCGCTTGGGCCATGGGGTTTGAATCCAAGAATTAGTGCATGTCAAACATTCGCTGCAAGAAACCTATCAATTGACTGACATTATCGAACGTAATTGAACCGTGATGATTAATGATATCGTCCCTTAAACACCAACTAACGTACTTCCACACCGAACCGGCCACCATTTCAAAATATCTTCTAATTTAACTGCCCTTCCACTTCAACGCGCAATTATGCCACCAATTTGCAAGAAAAATTTCTTAAATTCAGTTGAGAAAGAGGGGAGAATTGAGCTCACATTAAATGCTTTAAAAAATCAAGAAATTACCTCTATTTGTGAAGCTGCAAGGCTATTTGATGTGTCTAGAACTACTCTTCAAGACTGGCTTAAGGGCTCATCTTTAAGGGTGAATTTACACACAAATTCACATAAATCATCTTCTGCTGAAGAGGATAGGCTAATTCAATGGGTGCTGGATCATGCTAAACAAGGATTCTTCCAGAATCAAAGCCATGTCAGGTTGGCAGTTCTATTCTTCTTATTCTGAACAGGCATGGCGGTCATCTTACCCCAGAATTTAATCAGACTTGCAAGGATAATTCTATTATATGCCTTTATATACTGCCTCATTTCTCACATCTTTTACAGCCACTAGATGTGAGTGTTTTTGCAGTATTAAAGTGGGTATATAAGAGTCTAGTTCAGCAGCAAATGTGGATTGGAATAAACACTATTAAGAAGCTTAATTTCCTAGATACCTATCCTACAGTGTGTGCAGAAAGAAGCCTTTAAGGCTCAGGACATTCAAAGTGGCTTTAGAGCTACTGGAATAGCCTCATTTAAACCTGGCCGAGTCTTCCAGCAGCTGGATATTCAACTCTGGACCCCTACCCCCCCACACACTAGCTCTAGCAATTCAACCACATCCTGGGTGCTTCAAACACCTAGTGATCTGCAGCAATTGCACCAGCAGGTGAAGAGAAGCCTTTAAGGCTCAGGACATTCAAAGTGGCTTTAGAGCTACTGGAATAGCCTCATTTAAACCTGGCCGAGTCTTCCAGCAGCTGGATATTCAACTCTGGACCCCTACCCCCCCACACACTAGCTCTAGCAATTCAACCACATCCTGGGTGCTTCAAACACCTAGTGATCTGCAGCAATTGCACCAGCAGGTGAAGAAGGTCAAGAATATTATGGAACAAGGCCTGTGAATACAGGATGGTTAGTGCCACTATTATGAAGAAGCAATATGAGGATATATTCAACATGAATGAGATAGAGAAGCAAAAGCAGAATAGATCTAGATATCCAATTCAACACACAGGGGGTCTAACTAGGAATGAGGCTCAGGATCTTATTGTTCCACCTGCTGCACCTGTTGAACCTCAGATTATTCAACCCCACAAGCCTTCATCTTCTGAGCTTACACTGCACTTACAAGCTCTACCACACTGCAGCAACTGCGGCAGTTTTGAGCATAATAGTAGAGGATGTCCTCAACTGTGTGTATTTTAATTTAATTTAATTGAGTGTTGTTGCGTGGAGATATTTTGAATTAAAATCTAGTCAGTTTGGGATACAGTGATTTTGGTGGCCGGTTCGGTGTGGAATTACGTTAGCCAGGCCATATTATGTCAGTTCTTGTTTCCATGACCAATGGTGGGTGGCTAAATCAACAGTAAGGTTTGCATGGGCCCTTGTAGCAATCACGGTAAGATCTAACGTTATTGACATTTGGTCCCAAGATATGAGGCACATATCTCATTGATGACGGCTTATCTCTGTCACACATCCCACTCCCACCCCAAAATCTCAGAAGTAGCTAACAAAACAACACCGAAACGCCAGACGAGGAAAGACAACAATATCCCAAAAACCAAAAAAAAAAAAAAAAAACTCCTACGTCCAACTCCACGCAATAGCCGGGAGTTACATGAGGAAAACCACAAAAGGGAGTTATCCAATAAGAAGGTAAGTACCAAAAGAAAGGAGGCCAAGGAAGTAGAAAGAAGGAAACTGGGAAACGCAAAAAAAAGAGGGGGAGGAGAATATGAAGAGGGAAACACTAGATTCGTCCTTTTCGTTATTTCAATGCCTTCGCATGAGTATTCTACGAAAAAGGAAGGGAGAAAATATACAAAAAGATGAAAAGTATGCCAAGATGCATACAGAAATGAAGAAGAAAAGAGATTCGAGTTCCATGCAACTTATACCTTGACTGCTCCGCGATGCCCCTTTATGCATAGGGAATAAAGAAGAGGAAGAACAAGTGCCTGGAAAACCAGAAAGGGAAGATAAAATTATTGGTTAGGGAAGAATAAATATTAAATTGGAGAGAAAGAGCCATAATAATGGCCCTTCTCTCTAAAAGCATCGAGGTCAACTCGGATTAAACCCAGAAAGCTGGATGAAGCGAGTGCGTGGGAGAGCTGGGGTGAGGACCTAATATCAACAAGTAAGTACAGGATCATGATGTGGAAATTGCGATGTATGCGGGAGTACCTGAATGGTAAAATGGGACGCGGAAAGAAAAAGGAGACCTACATAGTCAGACCCCCAAGTCAAAAGGGCTTGAAAGCGGGAAGAAAACGGTAAGTATGTTGTGTGAAAACCTTTCATTGCGTTGCGTACAGGTCGTTTAGGTAAGAAGGATAAGGTAGGTGCGATAAACTCCCAGAATTAAGTTCATTAAATTGGTTTATCCCAAAACCAGCATTCAATCATATTAACAAAAAGTCCCATCCGTTCTTCTGCATCACGTCCCTCCAATGGACGACTCCCTGGCCATTTGTTGGCTCCATTGGTGCCAGTTGTGGTGGAAGTTCTTGTCCTTGCTGATGTTGGTGTCCATCCTCAGATTTGATAGTTACTTCACTGGACTGTGGACAGACATCTCTCATTTCCGAGTCGCCGCTAGCCATATCATCTGCAGCCCGCCACACCTCCTGCAGCAAGCGCACCATGCGGCCGAAACTTCCAAACTCTGCCTGCTCGCCGATATCTTCCATGCGCTTTGCTAATACAGCACGGAAAGAGCTGTTTGGAACCGAGTATGAGCCGCAGATTAGTAACGGCCAGACAAGCGAACGATCAAAGCCATCTGCTCCGCCGGGGATTAATTCCAGGAGTTTACCGGCGCGAGAGATGAGGTTGAGAGTGCTAGGTTGGGAGCGTTGAAAGCCCGGGACAAGGCTGCAAAGGTAGATCCGAGCAGCGATGCAATATAATGCTGTCATATTTTTTATTAGTTGGTGCGGCTGGAATGTGCCGTCAGCACATGGATCGACTAGAAACGCCGGCTGTGGTTCTGCCTGGTCGAGCTGCTTGGCAAGTGTGGTAATATGTCCACAAAGTCCGAGATGATCGATTCGACCTTCGGTTTTGAGAGCGTCAAGGCAGGAGATTTCGGCTATCAGGTACATTATTCGATCCTCGCAGCCCATTAGGTCGGATAAACCGGAGCTAGATCCGTTGAAGAGCTTCGTTCGATACGTATGCGCGAACTGCGGCATCTGTCCCAGCATTGTGGAGCCTAGAATATCAATCCAGGCAGCGAGACTCATGCTGAACGGCGGATGCACATTAACCTGGTCGACATCGATTAGCCGACGGGAAAGGTCGAGTTTATGAATAAGGCTAGTAGCTGCCTGGAAATGTTGGTGCCAGGGAATGTCGGGAAGAGAATCATCTGGCCGGCCGACTGTGCACTGAAAGAAGATCATTGCCAGGGTGGCTTCGAGGATGTCATCGTGGTTAGTGTCTTCATTCAATGCCTTGCAAAGTTCCGAGATGGTTTGGTAGCGATGTCTCAGGATATCATTGTCGACCGACTCGTCGCTTAGCTGCTGTGTCGCCTTCAAGTGCACACCAGTACTGCTTAGGCAACAGTGTAGATAGCACTTGTTTGACTCTATCGCGGGAAGTACGACTTCGGACCGGACAGCACCAGGGCGCTTTGCTTCAAGGATCGGAAAGAGCAGACGAACAACTTTATCAAAGAAATGATCCAGCAATGGACGGTCTCGATCTTCAACATGAATAGTGGAAACGTGGACTGGGGCATGGGTGAACTGGAAAGGGCTATACTCAGACGGGTCGCTAAAAAAAGGATCGGAATGGCCCTCCAAGAATTCGTCTTCCAACCACTTCTCATCCAGGGAAGGTAACATGGCGTGTTGTAACGGGCGTTGGAACGTGGTGATTGTGGAGGTGGTAGATTCTCTCCGTGTTGGAATATCATTTATATATACCTCGCTTTCCGTCTTGATGTCAATTTCGTATGGCGGCGAGGAGGTCCAATACTGGGCAGACTCGAAAAGGGGAGTTTGAAGTTGGGAGGCGAGGGAGTCAAAGGGGTCCTGTGAATGGAATTGAGTGAATTCGTGTTCGTGCGGCAGCTGCGGCTCCAAAGAGGGATCGCGGGTCTGACCCATTCCATCTATAGAGGTTTCGGGCGTGGCAGCCGAATGCGACAGGGCTGGTGGAGTGTAATGACAAGCCATCGAACGAGCGGCAGAAGGAATGCCCCTTTCATTCAGCTTGGTGTTCTTGATGAGCTCCTTGATGAGCTCCTTGTGATTCAGGCGCTGGTCGTTATTCCCCCACCAGACTGGCCGTCTGTATTCGCATTTTATCTTGAGATTCCTGCAGGCCTTGCAGATGGGCTTGCCTTCGTCGCATTTTTTCCTTCGGAGGCGGCAGGTAAAGCAGCCTAGATTCAGTACATGAGCTCTGGTTTCTCCATTTTATGCGGCGCCGTCCAATCTAGACCTACCTAATCGGGATCTCTTGTGCTGCCTGTCCCCCTTTTTAATTGGGGTTGAGCTGTCTTGTGAAGTTGACTTGTTCAGAGTCTTCGCAGAAGGCCGACGACCCTTTTTGGTTGTTTTGGCTTTTGTTTTGTCGTTGGAGGAAGCGGCTGTGATTGAAGGTGGAGGGGTAGGCGCTTGGGTAGAAGGGGCGATAGGTGCATATGACATTGTCACTAGATATGGGGGGGTTTTTTCTGAATCCGAATGCAAAACAAAACCGCAGGCCGCACAGCAGCGAATATATTTTCGAGAGCCAGTCAATGGCGTTGTAGTAACTTAGATCGAAATGTGAATCGACGGCGAGATTTGGAATAAGTTGAACACTTGGGGATGTTTACCTGTGCGTAAAGAGAGAGCAACGCCGAAGTAAATACAAACACCCGACCGGCAGGTACCTTGTATCAATTGACAAGGGAGTGAACGGGAGTAAGGGAGTGTAAAAAGAGTGAAGAGACCGCCGACAATCATAAGAAATTTAACATTTTGGCTGGAGATGGATGAGTTTTAAAGAAGTTAAGAGGTGCTTTTCGATCGGCAACTAGAGGAGCTTCTGTTTCTATTTTTGCCTACAGAATGCGCGTTAAGAGAGTTAAGTAGGATAATAATATTCTAGAGGTTACCATCTAGATGTATGTATGGCAGCCAGTTTGGCTGCTTTTTCCCCCATGGAACCAATCCATGCAGTCCCCTGTTAGCGGGGGTTTCTACTTTGGCCAGGCGAGACAGAGGGCGGATAGCGAATGGTTGTGGCCGAATGTCACCTTCAAGGGGGAGGTTGGGGTGAATCCTTGTCTGCAACGGGCCTATTACGGAGGTTTCTGGCCTACGTATGCAGCTCATGGAAACAGTCTTGACCAATGTCCATCCGACGTTTAACCGCTTGCAGTCCCTGAGAGAAACAACACTATTCTCCTTCTGGTAATTCTGATCCGTTTGTCAATAGCCGCTGGATAAGCCCAGCCTGGCCACTCGATTTTTCGCAAAACTATGAGTTCCTGTTATTTTTGGCGCATCACACGATTTAGTTCGTCCAAAGGCAAAAAAGAAAAGTAAAAAAAAAATGTCTCCGCTTGTTTTCTTCCGTCCCTGGTCACCTCGATGATGAACTACAAGGAAGGATATGACCATGTGCTATCGTTGTCTAGTATCGTATGGGTGCAGCATTTCAGTGACTGGGGGGGGAGGGGGTAAGCTGAGGGTTTGGCCCCATATCTGCAACTGCCCGCTCATGCCTGCAGGAACTTCGAACCGAGTCGTGTATAGATGGCTAGCATGTAAACTTCTACGCAAGGATCTCTTGTCGAAGAAGCTAGATACGATCGACACAAAGTCGTCAACTAGTTTCAATAGTTAGGCGCGGAATACACTAAAAGAGCAAGTCGTAGGATGTTCGGAGTAATCTCGCTCGCTTTGCTCAAATTTCATCCATGAGCCAGTGAGCCCCTCACTGTGCAGCGACTAAACGGTGGTCACATTCGACAAAACTCGCTAGCCGAGAATCACCAACAGTAACGGGGCCGATTGGCCAGCCTGTTGTTTTTTTCCATCAAAACTCCCAGCCACTCATCGCCTGGGTTGTGGATGCCAAGCACACCCATGCAGGTGACGACTGGAGATCATCTCGTTCTGCACTTTCCCCTCTTTCCCCCGGTCCGCAACTCTAACTTTGATTGCTTAACTTTTCAAGTGCCCAGACGTTAGTTTAGTCTAAATTGTCGGGTGGTAGCGGGTTAAGTTGCTTTAATTAGCAGCAGTCTCGGCTCAACAATTAACCCATAAGTTGCTGTTGCACCAGTAGAAAGTCGTATCTCGGAGACTAATTAGCCTATATTTATCCCTTTGCTTTTTGACTTGTTAACAACGTTTAACCTTAACCGCTGCTGCTATTTATAAAATTAGCATCTAATTCTCTGCGAAAGGAAAAAATAACACATAATTAGCAACAGTTCGGAACCAAATTCCGTTGGCCAAAATGACCTCAGTTGATCTCCTCTCTGCAAATGGTCCTTGTGTATTCGCGCTCATCTGCTATTAGCAAATTACTTTGAGCCATCTTCGGCCGTTTCTCCCAATTCATTCGCCGGCAGCGGTCCATTGACTGCTTCCTCCCTGAAGACAAAGACTTCCCCATCAATCCCAGCTTTCGCCCCCTAAAATACCACTCCTTCACCTTTAGAATCACGCACGCATCAATTAGTATCTCTAGCCGCCGTGTTTCCCAGCTTCTCCTTAGAGGAAAGAATGATCCCCCCTTTCCAAGTCCATGCCGCATTCAACATCAGCTATATAAATGCCAACAGTGTCTATCCTCTTCCTCCGCTCTATTCTTCTTCTTCTTCCTTCACTTCAACTTACCCTGGTATCCAAACTTCTCTCTCATTGTCGTACCCTTACCTATCCTCAGCAAATATTTCTCAACCACAGATCCCTCATATCATGCTACCCTTACACCGCTTCTCCTCCAGCCTTTCTCAAATCTCACCTCTACTACCCTCGTCTAGCCCTCAAGAGCACCAGAGGCCCCCAACCCGTCAATACCGAGACTCGGAAATGATACTTCCACGGGAGAAACAAATACCCCTTCCCATCCCTGCCACTTCTCCAAGTAGGTATCGGCCCCACGACATTTCAAGGGCTCTAGGAAATGTAACCCTGACGAGAGCTTTTTTTTTTCATTTCACCCTCCTTTGATTCGGATCCTCACAGGGCAGGAAAAGAAGACGCATACTGACCACAAGGTCTAGTCTTGGCTTCTTCCTTTTACTCTCCCGTACTCCCTCGCTCCCGTACCATGTCTACATCAGGGATAATGCAGGAGTAAACTACATACATACACCAGACATGTGTTATGCCGGGGGTATTCCCTCGAGCCTTAGGATATTCTTCCGAACAGGATGATATACGCCGTGTTCCCCTGTTCCAATAGTTCCTTTCAGGTCGCACATAGATTGTGTGAGAAGCCAGGGATTGTAGTTTCGCAATCACACCCGATGTGATATCTAGCTCCCTCATCTACAGAAACACACTCATACACACGCATCCATGGCTAACTACATCACCTACCCCGAGCCAAGATATGACAGGTGAGATTCTTTTTCTAATGTCATATGTGAATCACTCTTCAAACAAAGAAAGACAAGAGGGCCAGGGCTCTCTCCCAAGTCAGGCCATTTTCCCCGCCATCGTGTCTTATCTTATCATGTGGCTGGACCTTCGTGGATGGCGCGACCCACCCGGGCCTTCTTGTGGACGCATCTCCACCGCACTAACTAATTGATCAACCAAGCGCAGATCGCCGAAACGCATTCCCATACTCCGTACACACTCGTCCATTAACATCAAACAAGCCATCAGAGATTTATAGATGACATTTGCTTGAGCATTCAATGTAAGAATGAAGATTGTTTTTGTGATAATATCACCTTTGCTTGATGGATTACCTTCAGCAACGCGCAAATCAAAAGTACTAGTCAAGGGTTCCAATCAAATCTACACTTATCATCAACTTCCAGCTTTCAAAAAAGCCCTTTTTCTCTTAACTATTACGACTACGGCTACGGCTACGGCTACGGCTACTACTACTACTACTACTACTACAGACTGCAACACTCCGTCCACACACGCGCGCACGCACACATGTCATGTGCACGAATCCAATGGCACCAAGTTGCGATAATGCAAGCACGGTATTTCCCCGAACCACCAACCAAACGCCTGAAGTGTAGTATGTATATGCACATACGCATAGTGCAGTACATCACTGGAATGCCACCACACCAACCGAGGGGAATGGTAACCTAGCGGTTCATTCAATGGCGCATTGACTTGCTCAACCCCAACAAAGCCATTGAGCCTGTATGGCCCGAATACTTCAGCGCCTGCATACTGCTCAATAACCCAACGTCCTGGATCGAGCGAAAGCCATGACCAGGGTTCTCACCCCCGGGGACTCAGAGTCATTGATTCCCCTCTTCCTTCAATGTCTGGTACGCACTTTGTAAAGACGAAAATACTCTGAGCCGACGAACTGGCCCTAGCGTATGATTAATTTTTCTCCGGGGACGAAGGCCTGCATATCCGTATTACCGGCTTCTTTCGTTGAAAATAGATTTTGAGGCTGCAGGTATATCGCGAACGACTGAACTGCATACAGCGATATGATTTTTTTTTTGTTTGTTTTAATGAACAAGTGGTCCAAGCTCTCTTGTCCCCATAGAGTAGGACACGGATTGCCAATGACATCTACAATCAAGAGTAGAACTTGTCAAGACGTGATCTGAGCGTCGCCCGCTCAGGCATTTTCTCCAAGGGTATGCTGTGATGTGGACATGAAGGCCGGGGAGGTCGACGGCCCGGAAGGCGAAAACGACCAAGTTGTTGATGAGATGCGCATGAATAGGATTTCCCATGGTAATAGTATTCCAACACAGAGGAGCCCTGAGGAGGTCATGTGACTTAGGTTCTCATGTGTAGATCGCTATTTACCTGATCTGGCCACACATCCGGCCTGCCCCGTGCGCTGTGCTACTTAACAGCAGATCGAAGGCACCCAAAGCCGTTGAAAGAAGGCCGGTTCAAGCTGAAAGGTTCGGGTTGAGAGCGGGGGAAATACGCCTCTTTGAAAATTACGCAGATCTCACATGCCGCCTTGACGCATGAATCAACGACCGAATCTTTTGGCGACCAGACAGCTGAAAACGCAGATAAAAACTAACTGCAACCATACTCTTGTCCTCGCACAAGAGAGGAAAAAAAATAAATAAAAAAATCCAAGGCTCCAATGAGAGCATACTGAAGTACTGATTCCATTTCCTATTAAGGGCTACTACTTACCTTGGAGTCAGCAGACCTAACGGGTCACTGGATTAACTGCTGGAGAGACGCCAACTTGGCCACATTGCTTTTCGGCGCTCGAGTCGCCAGCGGGACATATTAGCGGCGAGCTAAGTTCTTCGTTTGTAACTAATATGACGGAGGAAAAAGTAGGTATCCATGTGTATCCAGAGGCGCCTAACTGCTCCCAGTACTTACCCAATCTCCTCCCGCACAGCATTCGCTCGAGAGGCGATTTATTTAACCGACCATTCTACCCGTCAATAGGTGGCCATGGTGGTTAGTTGCCGGGTTTCTTTGGAAGGAAATAAATTCTTTGTTCTCTCTACACTCCATTCTTCGTGTCTTAGTTGGTTGATTGTTAGTTTGCCACTTAACAAGTTCATGCGACCCTCTGTCTGGGCGCCTAGTTAGTTACATAGTATCTCACGTAGGACGTATGTAGTCATAACTGTTAGATCCGCACTGTCGACTGCCGCCATCGCAATATTCGCTGATGATAAGATCCTTCGAGGAAGGTTGATCATGCCTCGTACGGTCCACAGAGAGAGAGAGAGAGAGAGAGAGAGAGAGAGAGGATGTGATTAATGCACTTGGAAATTTTCGGGAAGAAAAAGAAGAGGATAAAGGTTAAAAATAACCAAAGTGGGAAAAAATAAGGGGGATTTGGGGTTCTCAGTTTAGTTTCCATCTGCGTGTTCGTATGGGTAACTATGGTCAACAGTTACGAAAAGCAGTAATGGTTACGTTTATGCACGGACAGTCATCCAGTAGAAAAGTGCTGTACTGCCTCAATACAGATGCAAGTTATATGTTGTGATCGAGATCGTCGATTTCATGAACACGCCAACACATTACGAGTTCCCTTGCCCTTGGTGTTGACCATGGTCGGCTACCAGATACCAAAGATTAGCATTGAGAGTGAAATGTACCCTGACTTGAAATAGAAACATGTGCTAAACTAAGACAGCAGGAAATTCCCTGGCAGATATGTATGAACAGCCACAGCTGGCTAGGGATAGGGAGTAGATATATATATATACCTAGTAAAAGACCAACAATTTTCATAGAAAAATGTGAGTGTTTCAGAAGCACAGTCAGCAAATAGGGCCCATGCGGTCGCTTACAGGGCCCCAGAATTCATTTCCCAGCTAACTAAGCATCATTTGAGTCCCAAAGTTGTCATCTCATCGTAGAGAGCCGATCGGAGTAAAGAATGGGGTATTTCTCGATCGACAATACAAAGCCAAAGAGTTTTTGTAACGACATTGTAGGTATGTTTCCTCCCGTAAAAGGTGTGTAAGTATATACATATAGGAAGGAAGTACGAGTACACATACGGAGTACACACGCTCGCATTCACCAGTAAGGCTAATGCATGCTGTGCGTTTCCGTGCAAAAATTTTTCCAAGTGGGAACCAACCGCCTTTTTTGCCCAGGACAAGGAAGCCTTCATGCGACCGCCTGGCGACCCTGCGACCAGCCTTGGCCGGTTCGATTGCGAAGACGAGGTGTCAGTTTCGAGTTCATCAGGCCACGAAAGAAACGACATATTTTGAAGAATATCAATAATAGAAAAAAATAAGAGGATATTGATGGATGTTGATATCTAATCAACTTAGCTTAGACGCATCTGTGTTCTTTTCCCCTTCTCGTTGTCTGTGGAATGTTTCACAGGGGGGAAAAGAGCAGCTTTGTCAGTCCGGTGCCTGGAACCCTCTTTTTTTCTTTTTTTTCTTTTTTTTTTTTGGGCGACTCGTCTCCTCCCTCCATCCTCCACGCACAACTCGCTGCCTCACGTTGTCAACGGTGTGTGTGTACTATACCGTGCGTATAGAGAGACTGAACCAAGACAATTTACCAATTTGTTCACAAGAAGCGTCACCAACCGGGTCTCCCATCACATCAAATAGCGTGATCAATGGGGCTTCCAGGTCTGACCATATCACAATCGTAGCAAGGACTTGGGCGGCAAATATCACTGAATCAAACCCAGCCAAGGCAATCCTTAAGAAGAGCATGTTTTGGGGATATCCATACGAGGGTACGGGGGGGAGAAGAACGTTACTCTCTCGTTACGTCAACTCCCCCTTTCCATGCTCACTCGCTCGCGATTCATGGGAAACGAACACAATGGACCCCCTTCCCCGGCCAATCACAGGCTCGCAAAGGAGGTGATTTCTCGCCATGCCGCCAAAATGTGATACGGCCCGTCACCGTCCCTCTTCTATCCAGGTGAGCGAAGGAACGAGGCCAAAGAAAAGGCACCAAGCTCACCCCTCCCCCCAGCGACCAACGAGAGAACGGCCAATCACAAGCCCCGCCACACCGTATTGACGTGCATGGGATTCTTCACAAATCAACCAACAAGGGCATTCTATGGCTGCTGATTGGCTGGAGCTGGTCTAAGATAAGGTTTCGTCACAGAAATCATCACGGCGCTAACTGTTTCTGGCCCCGTACCTTCTTTTTGCGTGCATCGACCCACTCCCCAACTACAACTGCTCATTGGCCGCCACTGTCTTCAACAACGAAGGAAAGAGCAAGGAAGGCATCTTGTGAACGGGCTGTGAAAGGTTTTTCATACCAAGAACAGCATAAATTACATGGATACATTACCAAAGGGTAACCTGGTATTCAAGTACCACTGGTTGCTGGAATCTCCCCATCTTACGATAGCGATTCGCACCTGGGCGGTACATTCTGCTCAGGTCTCCACCCCAATCGCTCCTTCTATAACCTACATTGCTATGGAAACAGAGACAGCCCTCCACCCTTTGCGGCCCGTAATTTCGTCGTAACAAGCAAAACACTGCACTGTTTAGCACCGTCACCTTCCCTGGTCTTGTCATAAACCATCTCCCTGCACTTCTCGAGGTATTAGACTTTTTATGTACTATACATACATCCATCCCATACATACACACATAGTCCGTACTCACATACATATATCTCGAAGCGCCCTCCTCCAACCTCCCCCCACCCCCCACTCCACCCTCGAAGATCTCCATCGGAGCGAGGAAACAGATCCTCTCTCTCCTTCAAATATATTATCGGCCGCCCCAAGACCTGCATCCCCCATCTCTCTATCCATCCACCCATCCAACCTCTTACACTAACCTTATAGCATCCCTTTCTAGGTATATACTAGAAACAGCACATAGAGCCGGGGCAACCGTCATTTGTCCTGTCCTGCTTTGCCAATTTCCATACCTTTCCCTTTTTTTTTTTTTGGTTCATTCTGTAGTTTGGTGCTGCCTTCAGAGTATGGCAGTTTCATGAATCCCCTCTGTCTCTCTCTTTTTTTCTCTGTCCTTCTCAATCAACGGGCTTTGATCCGACTTCCACCATGGTAGGCGATACAGATAGCCTGGATTGAAACAACCCATAGCTGACGAAGGAAAACTCAGGATATGACTTATCAGCTCCCATACTCCCAAATGGGAGTCCGGATGGTGCAAAAGCACACAAGTGCCATCACACTCTTGCCCATGCGTTCTTCTTTCAATTCACGGCCTCTGTCGGAAGCAACAGAGATTCTGGATACCGACTTCGAGGCTGAATACTCCGATATCGAGTCTCCCAGGAGAAGCATAGAATCAGTGAGCAATCACATCTTTCCTTGATTCTAAAACCAATGACAAGCACTCTGACCACAAGATGATAGTTGGAAAATGATACTGCAACAACGTTATCAACGCCAGATGAATTGCCCACTCCAGGGGCCTTGGATACTGCATTCAAAATCGGCCTAGAAGCCAATAAGCCCGTTGAAGGTCCATCTGGTCCTCACCTCTTTAGATCATCTCTGGATTCATCCATTACTGGGAAACAAAGCGACAATGAATGGCAATTTTCATCATCGTCAGATGCCCTGGAGGATGCCCGAAATTCCTCGATCCTCCTCAACGAACGTATATTCGATTCCGGACCACCACAATCGGAAGAAATTAGATCAGGAAGTAGCCTGAGCATATCCCGTGCATCTCCATATCAGGATATTACTGATGTTCGAGCGTGGACACCAGCTCAGGTCGCTGAATGGATGTACGAGACTGGCCTTGATGACACGGTCGTTGAACGCTTCATCGAGAACGACATCTCTGGTGCTGTCCTCTTAGATCTCCAAAACGAAGACCTAAAGGAGCTAGACATCCAATCTTTTGGAAAACGCCACTGTCTAATGAACTTGATCCAGAACCTTCGTTCTGGTGCGTCTCCTCGTATCAATGAAAACTGTTCCCGGACCAGCAGGTCTCCACCAGTACGCAGAGGAGGAAGTAGAGACCACACATCACCCATGAGCGACAAAGATGGCTCTCGCCGACCGCGAAACCGAGTCATCTTGGAGAAAGATATCATTTCACCAGGAGAATCCGTTTCTATTGTGGCCATTGAACAGCTGATTCCCAAGCCCCATAAATGTTCGAAAGGAGAGAACTGTGCAAAATACCAAAAACGACAACGCAAAATAGCCCGTTTTGCGAAGGAATTTCCCAATGAATTTAAACAAGTAAACGAGGGCCATGTTTCTGTCACGCTATCCAGTCCAGCCAAAACCGAAAATGGCCTTCGGCCGAAATCTGACGCTACTCCATCTCTTGTCGCATCCTCTGATGTTTTGGGACCTTCGCAAATGCCAGAACTCAATGAACAGAATTTGAATGGAGTCCAGCCGAGAGATCCCCAAGAAAATGTCCGGCAATTTTTGAATTTTCAACATATGCATAACTCTACTCAGCCTGTTCTTGAAATGTTCCCACGTTTGTCGCCGCTAGCCACATCTTCGCCCCCAGAAAACATAACAAATCAACTTCGTAGCCTTCCAAGGCTTGTTATTCCTAACAACTCTGGCGAAAATAGCGCCTTTTCCCCAGATAGAACTGTAACACCCGGACCACGAATGACGGGATCCGCAACAGCCACTCAAGAATCCTTTAGCCAAGACATGTTCCGTCATGCTACGCCTTTCTCGGAGATGGATGTTCCCGTCACTGCGATGCCCATCGATCCGTTGGACCGTGATGTCTCACAGTCCGTACCGCCAAATATGAGATATGGCAATTTGCAACCACCAGCTGTCGATCCCATCTATCGCCCGCCTTCCGTACAACCAAATCACCATCGTCGACGGCCATCTTTTGCGGCAATGGCTCCTCTTACAGAGGGCAAGGTCCTTACCCCAATCGACAGCCCATCTGAATTTAAACCCCTTCCCCCGGTTAGACCGTATATGAAAGAATTCTCGTTGTCCAAATCGGCCACTGATCCGGGATCGACTTCTACTGTTTCCTCAAAAGATCGGGACCTTGCTCACAGCGGGTGGATGAAGAAGAGGAAAACCCGCCTTCTCCGTCATGAATGGCAAGATGCTCACTTTACCCTGAAAGGCACCGTGCTGGCCATGCACAAAGATGAACAGCAATCTCGAGCTTTAGAGACGATTGATGTGGACGATTATGCGGTCGCCTGTTCCTCACTGGCGGCCAACTCAAAACTAACAGCTGCGTTTAAACGATCTGCCCTTCGCAAAGCAGCAAGTCTCTCTCAGAATGGACATAAAGGTATGGATGAGACAGCTTTCGCATTCTCGTTGGTTCCCACCACAGCAGAGAAGAAATCGCTCTTCCTTGGGTCGGGCAAAAGCCACCACTTCGCAGTAAAATCTCGGGATGAGCGAATCAACTGGATGCGAGAGCTAATGCTTGCCAAGGCCTTGAAAAAGGGCAAGGATGGAGGAAACGAAATCTGCGTTAATGGAAGTGTTATCTGAACGTCCAACGCGTTACGCGTTGCTATTTTTTGGAAAACTCGGCAAGTCCTTTTCTTGGACCCTGTATATATCTCCCCGCCAGCATGACACATGGCAATCATTCTTTTTGCATTTTTCTTTATTGTCCTTTTTTAACCCAGATTTCACTTGCCTGCAATGATTGATGATGAAATGCTATTTCCCCTGTTTTTGATATTTGTCAACTCTCCTGTATGTTGTTTGTTTGTTGCAGAATACCCCCAACTCTTTCTTGCTTTGGTGTTTTGTTCTTTTTGCTTTTTTTTTTTTTTTTTGGTTCGTGCTTGGCTGTTCTTGTCAGCCCAACGGTGGACTTGGCTGTCGAGATACCACAAGACCGTGCGGTTGCGAAAAGGATTGCTAGACAACTTCGTTTGCATATACTTTTGCCAAATTATACCCGCAAGGGAAATCTAGGAGTGATAGTAGGAGCGATAGCCTAGTTTAGGTAATGAAAAATGATTATTGAAGTGTGATAATCCAAGGACTTCTTCGTAATTAAGTTGATTAGGTTGGAACCAATCAAGTAGTTAGTCAGACGAGACACAGGACGGCCAAACCCAACCAGAGCCTATAACAACAAAACAAAATCCATTAAGCAAGCACGGCTAGACAGCAGGGGATACGTACTGATGGTACGTAGATTATACTGCGAGCTTGGGCTCCCCTGTTTTCAATCAGGTGAACCTCACTCCTGGTTCCATCAAACCTCGATATACCTCCTCCAAAACATCCCTCTTTCTCTTCCGCTCCTCCAATTCCACCTCCTCCCGTTCAACTTCGATTTCATCAATATCTTCCTCTGTCCTTGATGCCCAGCACCTAATCGTCCCATCTCCATGGCCAGAAAACATCTCCATCCCTTCGCCAGACCCGCCATTTCCTCGCCAAGCTAATGCATTTATCCGTGCCGCGGTCAGCGCGGACGGTTTCCCGATTGCTCGTAGACGATCGCGCGATGGGATACCAGGAACCTTTAAATGGGCGACTAACTCGGCTTCGTTGTGGATGGAAAATATGAAGATCTCGCCGCGGTCGTCGGGGTCGGAGTAATTGGGCCAGAGGAAGAAAAGGGACTCTTGTGAGGAGTGGTGGTGGTGGTCGGGGATTATGAGGGGTGCGCGCTCGGCGAGGTGGAGTGATGCACTGTTGCGGATGCGGGGGCCAAAGTGTAGTAGGGTGTTGGAGCCGATTGTTGCGTTCCAGACGCGGAGGCGGGAGTCTTGACCGGAGGTGATTAGGAAGTTGCCTTGGGGGGTCCAGCGAATACCTGTTACGGCACCGTTGTGGGCACGGGATTCGCGTGTGAAGGGTTTGCGAGGGGTGGATGTGTAAGGGTTCTCGGATGGTGGGAGGACGCCCATGGCGTCATCCATATCTAGAGAAGCAATAGCGGAATTGTGGCCGCCGCGCCGGATGTCGAAGATTAGAGCTCGGTTGTCTTTTGATGCTGAGGCGATGAGGTGGGGTTTGTGAGGGGCCCATTGAACGGATAGGACGGCGCTTGTGTGGCCTGGTAGAGAGTGGGTGGAAAGTCCGGAGCGGAGATCGAGGAGGCGGACGGATTTATCAGATGTTCCTACGCCGATGAGGAGGTGGGAGGATTGGTGGGAGGAGAAGGAATGGGAGTAAGGGGTCGAATGGAGGGAGAAGGTATGGACGGGTGTGATCTCGGACTCTCCAAGGGACGATAGTTTGAGGGTTGTGTCGTGGGATGTGGTTAGTATTGTTGTTGGCGTCGGGTCGAACGGATAAATTGATAGGGAAGTCAATGCATGGGTATGTGCTGATGGATTCGACGATCTATATACAAGCTTAGCATGAGCAGTGGTTTTCTTTCTTTCCTTTTTTTTATTTAGGGATTTTAGTTTAGCATACTTTGAGACGGATGCAATGGATTTATGAAGGTGAGTTAACTGTGCGCCACGATTTTCCAAATCCCATAAATGAACGGACGCATCTGCGCCCCCGGAGAGCATACTATATTGTACCCATTAGAGCTCGGGGCCGAAGGCGGTAGGTATTCGATGTGTGGACACCCACAAACGCTTATCATATTGATCGATAGCCAGTACATTTACGCCTGCTTTATGCGCCCACACATCGTTGTGGGCTTCTCCTTCTTCTTCTACCCTGAGCTCATCCGCCCTTGAGATGTCATCTGTTGTTGAGGGTTGTGACGTGCTGGAGAACCGAATTCCCGGCGCTGGGGCAAGGCACTGGATTAGACGGGAACATTGCGCTGCATGAAAAGCCGAGGGGGATATAGATCCTTGAGCTCTATTCAAAAGATATGAATTCATTCATTAGGAATTTTGCGATACGGCACGTCATACTAATTTGTTGATGGTGCGCCTGTTCGCCAGCTGAATGACATTGGCACCGGATAAATTCGGCCCGATTTTTCTTTTTTTGAAGCCCCAAGTTGATTCAGGGTTCGAGGAATATCAAATAACAGCGATTTTAGTTGAATATGTGACTGCAATGAATCAGTACAGGGATGGTTCAGTTTTTGGCTCGATTGAACAAGATGCTAAACACTCTCCACCATCCCGAAAGCGCCACGCAAACATCTATGATGCTGTAGCGGGTAAGGCTACCTACCGCTTGGGCTATTTGTAATCAGAGTCCTGATTCCTTTTGCAACAGGGCGTGTATCAACCCAACAATTGCGCCTAGCGCCATCTCTTGACGATCCAAATGAGCTTCCTAGTACATTCAACTCCGTTCCCCCAGATGAAGCTCTCTTTCGCCGTCTACATGCACCCACTAGATATCATGAAGATGATATTTACTTTGCCAACGAGCGCCTCCCACCTGACCAGGTCCTCCCGGATTCAGATCTACTGAAAGCTATACATACATATACCTCCGATTTTTATGCCAATAGTACCAGGGACCATGGCCGGTCAGTCTGGTCTAGTATGGACGAAACAGCTCTCATTGCCATGGGAATTCTGCTCGAAGAAACTGCCGTTGAGGCATTGGGGAAGACAGGAGATATGGTATTTGTTGAAGGCGAAGAGGTAGACGATTACGAGGAGCCTGGCTATCAATCCGAAGTTAGTGTTGCTTCAAGAC
This sequence comes from Amauroascus verrucosus, assembly GCA_001430935.1. NCBI lineage: Eukaryota > Fungi > Ascomycota > Eurotiomycetes > Onygenales > Onygenaceae > Amauroascus > Amauroascus verrucosus. Next base: position 65,220 of record LJPJ01002932.1, read on the forward strand.
AGCGGTCTGTGTCAAGGACTTGGGAGCCGCTAGGAGAGGACACGACAAAGACAAAGGCGAAAGCAACGGGCGTTGGACGAGCTGCTGATGACTCGATCCGAAGAAAAAGGAAGAAACGACGAGTGAGCGAGTCTGGGCGGGCGGAGGATCGGACAGCGCGTTCTGATAGCAATTGACCCATACCTAAACTTTTTGCTTTTCTCAGTTTTGGTTCGCTGTTTCAAGCGGAAATGCTTAGGAATTGTGAGTTGGATACGGGACAAGATCGTGGCGTTACATCCAGAAAGTTTCTCCGGAACGATAAACGTCCAGTGACTCGATGTTCGCTCCCCTTTCCTAAAAAGGTGGTTTTAAGCCTCATCACGAGTTTCACCACTCTCTGGCCTCCCAACACAGAACTTGACAATGCTACATACACTTTAGTGAAACATCCGCGACGACGTAAAGTAGCTTGTTTATAAAGATGGTGGGCAATACCTCTTAATGAAAATTATACTAGGACATGTTCCGAAATCAGACTTAGCTAACAGACAATACATAGGGTCCTTCTAAATCTTTGCCTCCAGCAGCTAAACAGGCTCTAATTTTAGCCCATCTCCGCTCAACACGTACATGCCACACGCTCAAAGATCTCGAGAAAACACTTCCTTCCATCGCATCGATCAATGGCATGCAGGTTAAAGACTATGTTCAAGCTCTCACAGATGACGGCAAAATTCACGTGGAGAAAATTGGCAGCGGAAACTGGTACTGGGCCTGGGCCGGAGAGGAGAAAAGGACTCGGGATAAAGTACTGAGTGGATTACTTAAAGACCTCGAAAAGGCCAATAAAGCTGTTGGCGAATTAAAGAGCAAGGTTGATGCGGCAAAGGAAGAAATCGGTTATGGTCAAGGAGCCGATGATGAGGCTGAAAAAGCGAATTTGTTAGCGAAAAAAGAGCTCGTCGAAGCACAAGTCTCTGGATTGAAAGAGGAGCTTGATCAGTATTTAAATGGGAAAGTCGGTGGAAGCGTCGATATGATGGAAACTGATATAAAACGTTGCAAAGGCGAGACTGAAGTGTGGACGGATAATATTTACATCCTCGAGGAATACTTGAAGAAACTTATCGGCGGAGATAGAGAGATCCTCGAATCTTTGAGGAGAGAATGCTATGGCGACGAATATGTCGAGGGAGAAGGATTACGAGAGCTCTAGGTAGGAACTAACATGCCGACTTTGTGATGCCCCTTTCGCTCGCGTCGAGGCGAATTTTCTAGGGAATAGTAACATACAAAATGATATTTATGTACACGCAATCCGTTCCTCGAAATTTACCCAACTTTGCCAACAGTCCAAACAAACCTCCTCGTCTATTCAATTTCAAATGATACAGGAAAATCGACAATCTTCAAGTCAAATTTAATTCTCATTTAATTCGCGTCTCCGAACTTCTTCTCATAGTTCGCTATGGCCTGAACTTTTTGCGCACTCGCACTCTTCTGATCGAACCGGTATGTCAACCATTCACTAGCCAGCTTCTTCGCCACCTCAATTCCGATGACCCTCTGCCCGAAGCAAAGAACCTGTGCATCGTTACTCAGTACCGCTCTCTCAACGCTGAATGGATCGTGTGCTGTTACAGCCCGGATTCCGGGAACTTTGTTCGCCGATATAGCCACGCCTAGACCTGTCCCGCAGATCATGAGTGCTCGGTCGACCTTGCCGTCTTTGATAAGTTGTGCTGCTTGAATAGCGACATGTGGGTAGGCGGTCTTATCGGATGCGGAGGTGACACCCACGTCGGTTATGGAGGAGACAAGAGGGTCGACGGATAAGTGGGCTTTGAGGGTTTCTTTGTAAGAAACTCCTGCATCATCGCAGGCGATGGCGAGGCGGAGGGGTGGGAGCGACGTTGCCACCATTGTTGCGTCTGATTGATATTATGGCAAGGCCCTTAGGCTTCTTCGGTTTGAGCTTTTGTCGTTTGTTCTAGTTTTGCTTTGATATCCGTGCCGGTTTCGTTTGATGTGCGGCGACTGCTGTTAGAGAAATATGGCATATCAAGTCCTAGATTGCGGAACGGTAGGGGGACGACAATATTATACTATGCAACTCGGACAATGTCCTATGAGCGATGATATAAGCCCCCATTTCTTATTCATCAAGCGGAATCCTCTGAATTATACTCCCCACTTGGTGGACGATACACAGGGATACTCCAGATGGTTGTTTTCAAGTCGTCCATGTTGGAGGCTCTGGAGCTACAAAACTAATCCCAATATGGCTTAGCGAGGGATGTCAGGCTCATCGGTGGGCGGAGTGTGAACCGGCTTGGTGGATAACGTGGGGACGCGGATCTAGAATTTAAACTCGGCATGCCGCTTTGAGTAGTTCCGCGGCAAATTTTTGGAGCTTTTGACATCATACCAGGAGAATCAATTGGCTCAGTACGGTACCCTCATATTGCTCCAGCTTCATCTTTCTTTCCATAGTATTGATTTTTCTTGTCCCTCGAAATCTTGAGGCTTTTCACGTTCATCAAACCCACTCACATCGTTGTTATATCTCCACTACACTTCATAAAATCCTCGCTTTGAATCTTTCCCGTCAACTGGGGTAGAATTCAACAAGGTTCCAAGTGGCATGGCTCTGAGCCTCGACACTCAAGAACCAGCAAAAAGTAAGCTGGAGAGCACTTTTCAGCCGGAGAAATGCTCCTCTCGGTTGTCAGTTAGGGGCTGTTTGAGAAGCACTTAAGGTTCTGATACCCTTGACCAAGGTGGGACGTATATCAATGCCAATCGAATTTAATTTTTTGATAGCTTGTTTTAGGGCCCTCGTACTCCATTACAGCAGATATTGATCCATCATCGGCTAGAGTCGGAGTACTAGACATTGATACTATGCAAAGAGACACTGTTGCTCTTCTCCGAAGAGCTCTATCACAGATAAGAAATGTTTCGGGGTCTTCCAATAGCTATAAGTACCAGAGTAAGCTGTGCACGGCCATCAGTTGCTGAGGAGCAAAGTGATGCGCTTAGTCGACTGGTTTCCACTGTAGTAAAAAAGCAAATTTTATAGGCGAGTTTCCAGATGGAGAAAATTTACGTCGCAATTGTTATGCCTCAAGCTTATGGCTAGTTTAGATACTATACACATGTTCCTTGGAGTTCCTAATGACATCACTAGGAAGGGATGAAAATCAAAGTAATTTGGGCATGCGAGATAATACTAATACGCAATCAAATAAGATCCCAAAATCATTAGACAATATAACCTACCCAGTTTCTGTCACGTCAACTTGTTTAAGGAGTTGTGAAATTGTGAATGCAGTTATTACTGTGTATTGTAATGTATCAGATACCTTGGGTAGGCTAGAATGTGGACTATTTAAACGGAAACTCCTATTTTAGAATCGGCTTGCGTTGCGACTTGCGACATGTTCTGGATTATTTGGGTATCCTTGAAGAAGGAATGAAAAAGACTACCAAACATACGTTCACTACTTGAAGTAAAATTTTTGAGAAATTAGAAGGTATAAAAAGGCTTGTTCAAACACTAACTGAAAGGAGGTTACTAAAAGACTTTTCGAGGATCAAATCGGTATAGTTACCTATGCGAGGGAAGAACGTAACTGGAGGCCGACGACGAAGATCAATGTGACGATGGCACCCGCAATGGCAGGACTTCAATTCCCCAGCCTACCGAAAACGTTGATCCTGATCTCTCTTAAAATGTACTTCACGCCTTCCCGAACGACAGAGTACCTTCGAAGTCTGCTTGATCCCCAAAACGATATTGTCCGACCGGGAAATCGAACCAAACTCCTCCTTGGCCTCATCCCGGATTTTCTCACCATACATCCTTGCTCCGAAGTAATTAAGCAATTTGAGTCTAACATACCAAATGCCAAAGACGCAAATCTACCACCGGCATTCGTCCTTGGGGCGCAAGACTGCTTTTGGGAAACCACAGGTCCATTTACAGGCGAGATATCTCCACGCTATTTACGAGACATGAACGTTTCTATTGTTGAGCTCGGGCATGCAGAACGCCGCGCGATTTTTGGCGAGACAGACAGCCAAGTATCTCGCAAAGCTGCGACAGCAGCAGGCGAAGGTCTCATCCCGCTGGTTTGCATCGGGGAGGCTTCCGCACCGGGAGGCAACATGTCAGAGGCGGTTATACAAGCAGTTAAAGAATGTGAGACCCAGGTTAAACCGGTGTTGCAAACGCTGGCGGATGAGGCGCCAGTGATTTTTGCATATGAACCTGTGTGGGCTATTGGACAGCCGCAGCCGGCAGGGGTGGATTACGTGGGTGCTGTTGTTACGGGGATAAGAGCTTTTATTGGGAAAATTGGGGAGCAGAGAAAAGGGAACGTTAGGTTGTTGTATGGAGGCAGTGCGAAGCCGGGATTATGGGGACCTGGGGGATTAGGGAAGGAGGTTGATGGTATGTTTTTAGGCAGGTTTGCGCACCATATTGAGGGTGTAAAGGAGGTGATTAGAGAGGTAGAGGAGAGCTTGGGATTAACTACTCCGTAGCTTAGGTGCTTAGTTAAAACAGGCACATTGATTCTACGGAGGAGTTTCTGTTGGTAATATTTCCCCTCCATGGCTTACACAAGTCCCCACTTTTCCCCGCAGGCTTGACCTAGGTTAGTTTAGCGGGTAATGTAGGCGTTTGCCGATTTCCGGACCGGAACTTCGTTGGTGCGGTTCCTGACCGATTACTAATCTATTCTTTCCCGAAAATGCTTCCATTTGATTCTTTGGGCATCTGTAGCCATCATGCGTCCAACTGCAGCTTGAGATGTTGCGTTGAGGAAGAGAATTAGAAAGGAAGAAGGAGATGAAGAGCTTGGGGATGACAGTTTTTTGTTTGTGGTGATCACAAGTCAGCACGTCGAGAAAGGTGAAAATGACGAACACCTTACAACCTTGATACCTTACATCTCCTAAAACTGCTGTAGGGCAACATCTGTACTGCCTAAGTTTGCTATTCACACAATCGTGAATAACCTGTGCTTAATTCCTAGTTTGCATTGAATTGTGTTCTATCTAAGCAACATTCCATTGTGGACAGCACTAGATCAAAGTGTCGTTCCAGCAAATTAGAACACCATGGCAAATGAGCTCAAAATCAAAGGCAATGAGCGATACAAGGAGGGCGACTATCTAGGCGCAGAGGAATTATACTCTCAAGCGTGAGTATCTTTTTGGTGTTTCATTTGCTTTTCTTTTTTTTCTCCCCACGCTGGAGAACACCCCGCTTACTAGCTTCGATAACTGAAACGTCACGCAGGATCCAGAAAAATCCCCGCGACCCTGCCTTCTTCAACAATCGTGCTCTTACCCGAATAAAGCTGGAATCATGGGCTGGCGCCGAGCACGATGCGCGTATGGCAATGAATCTCTACGGCCTAAAGGATGCCGCCATACTCAAACCACAATTCTATCTCGCGCAGGCGCTGCTAGGGCTCGGACGCCCTGCAGAAGCGTGTGAAGTTGCACTTACCGCGTACAAGACAAGTTTGGAAACTAAGAACCCGAATGCAGAACCATTGTCGAGAACAATATTGAAGGCTAAGCAAGCTATATGGGCATCAAAGGAAACTGCGAGATTGAGGGACAAGGATGAGACGCTAAGGCAGATTGAGGAGTCGCTAGAGATGGAGCTGAAAAGAGAGTTGGAACAGTTGCAACAGCAATTTGAGGCGGGCGAAATCGGGGCGATTGGATATGCTGAAGACCAGAGGATATTGTGCGAAGAGGCCCGAAAGAAGGTAAATGATACAAGGGAGGTATTTGCAGCTGCCAAAGGGGATGATATGAAGGAAAGAGTGAGTTTAGAGCCATAGACTTTCCCCGTGATTGTAGTAACGGAGACGCTGACCTCGGAAATTTAGGTTGTTCCGGATTATTTCGTCGATAGCATCAGCTTTGAGATCATGCATGACCCGGTTGTGACGCTGTCCGGTCATTCCTTTGAGCGAGTTACCATTCTCAAACATCTCCAGCAAAACCCATTTGACCCTATCACGCGCGTCCCGATGTCTACCAAAGATCTTCGGCCTAATTATGCGCTGAAGGCGGCCTGCGAGGAGTTCTTAGACAAGAACGGCTGGGCAGTGGATTGGTGACAAGAAGGCATAATGTTGTCTTTCTTCCCTTTCGTTTTTGTATTTAGTATCGATACCTTTTGTGTCTTGCATAGCCTTGCGCGTTATTAACCAGCTGCTTAGCCAGGTTGCTCCTTGTAGCCTGGCCCCCGTCTTTTTTTTGGCGTACGACTCATCTTATTAGAATGGCTACCTAATCTGCATAGAGTCATCTCAGTTTTTCTTGGGAGTGTAATGAGTCTGTGACGTGGTTCAAGCAGTCTCAGATTTTACGCATGTTTTGTAAAGTACTAGTTAGGATGGATTCCAGATGTACCGTACGCGCAAGATGCCGCTTTGCCCTATGAAATCGGCATACAGCGCACGCTTTCTCTCCCAGTCCAAAAATATTCCACCCTGCTTATATGCTTGCAGGATTGCTGTTTTCATTGTCGCTCTTGGAGGGAATCACTTTAGACGGAAGATGTCATCATCCACCGCGTGACCGATCTTTTTACCCCTCCCCCGCCAATAATCAGCTCACTCCTCCCCAGCAAAGCCACAAACAACGCCTTGACAAGGAAAAGGTAGGATTCGATATCATTCTTTAGCATTTCCAAATGATATCCCAGCTATATATCCCTGTCATTGCTGCTCTCTTTCACTGTTCACCTGTTTCGTCACTGTGCTTCGCCTTTCTGTCCCCATTCGTTAAGATTTGAAACCCCCGCTAAACAGTCTACATCGCAGCTACGAATACCTCACAACCGCGGTCTACTCAAGGAGAAAGAAGGGAAGAAAAAACTTTTCTATTACACAACTTTACAATGGCTGCAAGAACACCAGAATTCGATGCCGCTGTGGAAGCCAGCCGAAAACTTCTCGCCAAACCAACCGATAGCGAGCTTCTCATGGTAACTACGCCGATATTCTTCCCTTTAGCCCCGATACATATATATCTCGATCGAAGAAAAAAACGAAGTTGGCAAAAAATAAACTAACAGGGCTCTTCTCTTTGAAATGATAGCTCTACGCCCTGTTCAAGCAAGGCATGCAAGATCCTCCCTTTGAATCCGCCCCGGCCCCGGGAACTTTTGATTTCAAGGTACGATTTCTTTTCTACTTTCTACCTCTGGGGAGCCTGCAATACCTTGCTTATTCCTTTTTAACCCGATTTGTCAAGCCCAACTTTTGGAGAAAAAACTTTTCATTTGCTGAGAGCGGTGCGTTTGATTAGGGCAAGTACAAGTACAACGAGTGGAAGAAGATTGTCGATGAGGGCGTTACTCCCGAGGAAGCGCAGCAAAAATACGTCGACTTGATTGAGAATCTCAAGGCCAAGTATGGTTATGACGAGTCCAAGGTGCCGGAACAGGTTGGCAGATAAACATGCGCGGCCTTGCCCGATGGGAACCGTATTCTTGTTAGATTAAGCTCATTGATTGTGGGCCGCGCGAGGAAGATTTTTTTGACTCCTTTTTGGGTCAATATACGGATTGGGAACATACTCCCGGGGATAAACTTATTTTGTCTGTCGCTTCCATTTCGAAGTTGGATCTTTCGTCGCCTGTGGCGTGTTAGTCCTGAATAGTCACCCCAGTTGGAGAGATGCTGCTCATAGAGTACGATCATGGATAGACATATATCCTAGATACATGTTACATGCATCTTCCTTTTGCATCTCCTCTGATCCTCCACGGCCTTGCTTCGATTCTAGCTGTCCCTAGTGCTTTAATAAATATACTCAAACCCGCTAAATCTATAAAGACTTCGTTGTTTATACATGAAGCAATTCGCAACTTTGCCATTGCTTTTGGCTCTATTCCTCTTCCCACGTCTGACCTAGCCAATCTGCTTCCTTGTGTGTCGCCGTAGCGCACCATGGCATATCGCGAGGGGAATAGGGCGTCAAAGGAAGATCATATGGCATTCGGAATCCAACCAACGTGGACAAGGTCTTAGAATTACCGTCCTCTTTTAACGACCCTTCCATCTCGAATCTTTCCATTTCGGATAACGAAGGGGTGTCTTGTCTAAAACAAGGCACCATCCGCGCAGCTTCACTTCTTTCTGTCTTGCCCTTCCCGTCGTCACTATCCCCTGTTTTAGACTCCTCAATGAATAAATCAGGCCAGATCAACACTCCAACCTCCCAACTACATATTCTTACCTCTTGCTTTGTATTTGCTGCCGCGCCCCACGCTTGGGTGGACAAATTTGCAGAAGTCACCATCGCCCAGTCTATTGTGCCCATGTTTTCGCTGTCCGAGTAACGGATAAAGGTCTTTATATGTGGTGCAGCTCGGCGACGCCCGGCTTCTCGCATGGGAATATTTTTCGAGATGCGCTCTACCGTTGAAATCGTGTTAGATGTACTATTCACGTTCCTTGAAGTTTGATTGCTTTGAGAATCGCCAGCCCAATGACACAGGTACGGGAGCATATAGTTCAATTGCTTCTGTTGCGCAGCGCTCTGAAGCTTCATGTGAATGGATCCGCCGGAGCCGTAGCCGTCCAAAGATCTTCGGATCTCATCAGGGGTGGGAAATATAATTGAAAATCGAGCAAATGCTGACACAGGGCAAAGAGATGCGAAAAGCGTGTCTTTAAGCCATTTATCCGTTTGACCGAGAGAGGCTATAGACGAAATCTAATATCACATCAGAACCCGAGGGGCCGTAGATTAAGGGGGACGCATATGCAGCTGACCTGAATAACAATCTGCGGCCTTTCTGACTTAGACGGGTCCCGTTTATGAATTGGGATTTGGGACAGTACGTCTTGTAATGCAGGCCAGCCCCATATAGGCTTCTTTTGCGGATCAACGCTTGGAATTTTTTGCCTCGAAGGGACGCTCGCAATCAATGCAGCGCGTATCCCATTGAAGTCGTACTTTTTAAGTTGCTCCACTAAGGAGGCTGTCTTCTTGCGACCATACGCATCTAAATAGGTAAGAAGGTCTCTCTTAAATCTATTTCCACTCCCAAGGTCACCAGCAATTGATTGCTCGTAGCTTTTCTGCATTGGCAACATTGGAAGCACTGGAGATCTCCAGACGGCTTGGCACATGTTTGCCCAGTCTCTTGGGATCATGTTCGCGGTATGAATGATAATTCTAGGATACATCAATACCTAAATATAGTAACTTAAGGAACTATTGACTTACTGCGCGCAGTCATCGTGCCGTATCAAAATCATCATCTTCGAATGATGGGTCCCAAAAGGTTCCGGTATGTATGCGATTATTGGTTCCACATTTTGATAACGAGAACAAGCTTCCTAGATCCATGTATAAGCAGGATGGTGATTGCCGTGAAGGGGCCTTTGGGGGGCATTCACGTCAATACGAATTTTATTTGGAGAATCATTTTTCCAGGATCCATGAATGGCTTTTACTTTAACCAGATTCCTCACATCCGGATCGAACTGGTTCATTAAAAAATCGATATCAAATAAATAATTAAATTGCCAGCATTCTTTGATCAAAGGATCACCAAGGATATCCTGGAGCGTGACGGTGTCGACATTATGACCAGACTCCTCGGAAATGTCCCGAATGTGCGTTAGTTGCACAGGAGACGAGACGACATGTAAGCTGGATTTAATTTGAATCGATTTAGGATGGCATGGCTGCTCTACCTTCGAAGGCAGCGCTTTTTCTGTAGGCTCTTGACGCCGAGGTGGCGCCGGCGGTGTTATGGATCGGCTCAATGAATGTAATGGCCGCCTATTTTCCCCGCCAATGCCCTCAGCCAGTTGAGAGGCCCGGCTGGGTTCGTGAGATCTCCTCAATCGTTTGGTGGGGCGACTATTGCAAGGACCTTCCTCCTCCATTCTCTTCCTTAAAGAGGTGGGCGAGAAGGTCAACCAATACGATTTTTGAGGAGCCGATTCTGGTTTGGTTTTCAATCCTCCTGGTCTGTGAAACTGCAAAGGGCTTGCAATACCTCAAATTTGCGATAGACAAAACCATTAAACATTGGGCTTCTTTTGGGGCTAGCGAGAGGCAGACACTGTCAACGAGCATGCAGTCCGTCTCTCTCGGGCACCTGAAGCCCAAGAGTTGATGTCATTTGACTTTCTTAGCGTTTTGTGGGGTTAGCGGCGCGCTATTCTAAAAAAGGAAGATCAGTACCTTTCGAGACCTCATCTCCTCATGACCTGGGCTAGTGTTACAATGTTCGACCAACGCCAGCTCACGCCACTTAATGACTTGAAAGCACCTCTCTCTTGAGGCATAACGACGTGGCCCTGACCGGTTCTTAGGACGCTCATTCTCTGTTGACACGTCCAGAAAATAAGGCGAGATGCTGCAATCACTGGAATCTTGCGGAGGATCCCGAATATGCCCGCCAAGCTGATTCGCGCTCTCTGAAGCGAGCTATTGGCCAAGAGTAGCGGCTTTCCAGAATGCTAAAATATGGGTCAACGAGATGGAGAAACGGGAGACGATATCCTTGATTTCACCCGCTCGTGAAACGGGTTGAGAGTGAAATTCTGGAATACGTATGCTTGGCAATATTCTTCAAGCAGCCTTCGCTTTGAAGGATAGTAGATACTATCTAGGTCGAACCTCGATGCCTTGAGGGACATGCTATGGAAATTGTCCAAGTAGCATGTTGACCGATGGCAAATAATTTGAACGGTGCGGAGATGTTACTCGCCAGTCTTCTTCTGCCTTTGATTTGCCAATAACAGCTTATGCATGCTCCCCACACAGCTCTCTCCCAAAGCCATCAGTATTCTGGAATGGAGCCATGTTAAATGATTACTGGGATGGACATACCATTCTAGTCGAAGTCTAGAAATAGCTACACGCCATCATGCTTCAATTACCCACAACCCATATTTGTGTACCTCCTCGGATAATTGGAATACCGTCCCAGTTTTACATCATGGAAATACTACTTGTTTGCAAGAGCGGAGGTTTTGCGATAGGATGACAGGAGATACATACCCCTCACAAGATTTCCTATATAAGTAGACATCCCCTGCCTTGTATCCAGGACAGTTAAAACGTATCTCTCAGAAGTTACTCTTTCTCTGTTTACTTGAGTGGATCTACCTATATCCAAAGCAGAAGCTCAGTTCAAGCCCTTGTTATTAAATGCATCAATCCCTTGAAATAGCACGATCGACCATAGCCATTGATACCAATCATGTCTATACGCGAGCAGACCCAACAAAGCCACCGCCCAAGCATATCCATTTTTCCAGGTGGCGATGTTCCGATCGTGGATCACAAGATGGATGAAGACGAACGGATTATCGTGTCTCTCGGTTATAAACAAGAATTCAAGCGTGAATTTTCACTCTGGACAACTTTCTGTGTCAGCTTCTCCGTTTTGGGGCTCCTTCCTTCATTCGCGAGCACCCTTTGGTATGGTAAGGGGCGTTTCCCCGAGAATTTACAGAATTATCACGGCTGAATGATTTAAGGCATGGGATACGCTGGCACTGCAGGAATGGTATGGGGTTGGATCATTGCAATGGTATTCATCCAATGCGTTGCAATGGGAATGGCGGAGCTCTGTTCTTCCATGCCCACCAGGTGAGCCTTTCCTCAACTCCTAGCTATGGATTCAAATCGGCTTACACAACTTAGTGGGGGGCTTTATTATGCTGCCGCTGTTCTAGCTCCAGAAGGATGGGGACCACTTGCGGCATGGATAACAGGGTGGTCTAACTGGTTGGGCCAAGCAATGTCAGCGCCGTCCGTCAATTACGGCACTGCAGGCATGATTCTTGCCGCTGGTTCCATTTATAACCCTAATTATGTGCCAAAACCTTATCAAACATTCCTTCTGACCACATGTATCATGTTGATCCATGGAGTTCTCAGCAGCATGCCAACAAAGTGGATTGCTAAAGTGAACTCATATGGGTCGAATTTCAATATTATTTGTCTCATCATCGTTATTATAGCGATCCCAACAGGAACTACGAATTCTCCGAGGTTTAATTCGTCAGCAGATGTTTGGGGGACTATATATAAAGGGACTTCCTTCCCGGATGGAATTGCGGTGTTGATGTCATTTGTCAGCGTTATCTGGACCATGTCTGGTTACGATTCGCCATTTCATCTAAGCGAAGAATGCTCCAACGCAAACATTGCCTCTCCTAGGGCTATTGTCCTCACTTCCGGGGTGGGAGGCCTCATGGGTTGGTTCCTCCAGATCGTTGTGGCATACACAGTCCAAGACATTGAGGGAGTGCTGACGTCAGACCTGGGCCAACCATGGGCATCTTTTTTGTTCCAAGTGATGCCGAGAAAGGCAGCAATTGCTATCCTCGCACTAACGATTATTTGCGGTTTTTCGATGGGACAGGCTTGTATGATTGCTGCGTCACGCGTGACTTATGCGTATGCTCGCGATGATTGCTTTCCGCTATCAAGGATATGGAAACAAGTCAACAAACATACGAAGACGCCTGTGAATGCTGTTTGGTTCAACTGCGTGATCGGCATTCTAACGACTTTGCTGATTTTTGCTGGGGATCTTGCAGTGGGTGCTTTATTCTCCATCGGCGCAATTGCTGCGTTCGTTGCATTCACAATTCCAATCGGAATACGTATTTTTGTTGTCAAAGACAAGTTCCGACCTGGTCCTTGGAACTTGGGAAGATATAGTCGTTTCATTGGTGGAGCCGGAGTGCTATTTGTCATTTTGATGATACCAATCCTATGTCTTCCAGCTTATACGGGTTCGGATTTGACGTGAGTTTTGCTTCCTCTTTTTAGTCAACACTCCTATTCCCGTACTATTGAGAAACGAGCTAATCATAAGCTGCAGAACAAAAGAAATGAACTGGACTTGCGTCGTCTATGGTGGCCCAATGATCGGTGTGCTCATTTGGTGGGTTCTAGACGCCAAAACGTGGTTTAAAGGGCCAAAAGTCAACCTTGAGCATCATATGTTGGATCGTGTACCAATGGGTCAGTCGAGTACTAAAGCATCGGAGCAAGCGGCAGTGCAAGAGTTGGAGTCAGTTTCAGCCTAATGCACGGTCATCTGCGGGATGCTTTTCCTTTTTGTATTTATGGAGCAGATTTCAAAGGAGAGACATGGAATTATCTCGAAGTCTAATCTAAGAAAAATGGCACAAGAGACTTAAAACGCTAGTATTTAGGCAGCAAATGTGCTGGCTCATTTAAACAGTCTCAAGGTGATCTAGCCAAAATAGATGGCCATTACCTGCAGTTTTGGCCTGCGCAAGTGAGCATAACTCTCGGGTTGAAAGACTAATATTAGGGTGGAGGCTGAAATGTAGTTCCGCGCAGTCAATAAAGTTTCTCCTTTTCCTTTCCTTTTTGGGAAAGGTTGATTGGTTGAATTGTAACTACCGCTTCATTTGATATCATAGCCCCATAACTATGGGCTATTGGGTATTGAGCGGATTTGCCGTTGCGTTACTGCTTTCCTCTGCCTTCGCAATGTGATTTGTGTGTTTGAATGATAAACCGTCATGTAGCTACGCTGCAGGCCTTCAATAGTTCCGACCTCCCTCCAATTCCTCTTAACACCTTGGCACTCGTATGGAGGAAAGCGGTGAAGTCGAGGGAGAGAATGGGTGAAGACACTAGAACATTGCGACAGACATTTTTCACAAACGGGAACTACAGGGATGTTGAAAATTATTGGCACGAGAGGCTAGAGCGCGAACCTTTGCAAGCACCAAAATCCGTTTGTAGTACCTCTAGTGTTGTGCTAAACCTAGCCTTGAAATGCCTGCCCTATCTCTACCAATAAGCTATTCGCCAGGTGAATATTGCGTCCCAGACATGAGTCGCTTTTCTCTCTTTACAATGCGCAAGGGTTTCTAATATGTCACGCTCGCGATTGTAGGGGGCCCGTCCCTTCCGGCGCCGGTACCTTCGTCGTCCTCCTTATGTTACTTGTCAAGGCATCCGGGCACCTGCGTGTCGTAGCGCTGGTCGCTTTGCTTCACTTCTTTACAACGCCGCACTGGCTGCCTCTTTGCGAAGCGTTGCGGCACCAGACAACGCGTGGCTGAGCTGGCTCTTTTACAGTATGTCCGCATCCCTTGTACTTTCCTGAGTGCAGGATTCTCGTCCCAGCACATTCTACCATGGAAAAAACCACAGGCGCTTGCGTAGCTCGTCTATCTTTGAAGTAGAAGCTTAGTCTAAATGCGCGCCGGATCTGGAGAAATAGGCGATAGGGTGCTTTGTCTGCTTCTCCAGAGCCTCTGGCGGAGGTATTCATATTCCACCAGGACGCTAGGTGTATTTCTATAAAGGCTTTTACAAGATAGCGTAGAAGTCACAGATGTTCATGGAAAGTAAATATCAAAGGGAAGCGGCAAGCTCTCGTGGCATGTCGAACAAAGAAAATCTAACAAAGAAAAACGAGCCACAGCCAAGGATGCGATATAACGACAAAAGAACGGCTCCATCACGAAAGCACCCGGAACTCCAAAACATTCTTGGAAAAAGGTTGAGGATAAATGACATCAAACGTCCTGGAAGCAAAGCATTAGGCGTCGATCCTTGAAAGGTGCGACGGCCCCATCATAGAGCTCCTTAGAAGATTGATACTGGCAAGACCAGCACTTTTTTATAATTTCGCCCTAGAGACCAAAACCATCTAGCTTAGGCAGGTCCTCGATTGGGGGTGGCACCCAGTCATGGTGAGCAAGGTCGTTGTGATACGTCTGTCACAACGTGATGGAGTATGTTGTGCATCCAAGGTGGAAGATGTTGACCTGCACAGCCGTGCCATCATCATTGGCTGTCGTGATATCTGTGTCCGGTGGGAAAATACTCGCTTGTCCGAAATCTATTATCTTGAGCGCCGACATATCGTCCGTGAGCAGAAAACTCCGAACGGCAATATCGTATACTAGCACCTTGCTGACATGGTGAAGATGGTAGATAGTAGTTCTGATTGCAGACAAGAACCCATGCTGTTTCGACGGATTCGTCAACTTCTTTTGTTATAGTATTCGGCGCGTCTACGTTCCTTCTCGTCAGAGAGCGAAAGATTCAGCATCTTGGGCGCCTTGAGCGCTTGCGCGCCGGATCCGCAACCGAGATGGTGTTCGTAGCCGCAGCTCGAGCCATCGGGGTAGCTGTAACTTAGGCCATTGGTCTGCTTGCACTTGAACTGGAGGTTTGCAAGAACCATGTCATCAGAGGCTCAGGTACTGGGAAATAAAAACAAATAAATTATCGGAGATATGTTTGATCCAGCTTTGTTTTTACCTTTTTGGGGCTTTGGTCAATGGCAACGTCAGCCTGAGGGGTATTATTTATATTGCAGCACAATCTCATGCCATTCCCAAGCGACGGTGTGTCTACATAGCCACATCGGGGAAGGTAGCAAAACTACATAACGGCATATAAGGAGCCGGGAATTTGGCGAGGGCCACAGGTATCGCCTTTCGTAGGGCAGAGAAGATGAACGCCTCGCAGGGCATCCAAAACGTCATTGGTCGTGAGTGGGAAAGACACAGCCTCGCGGTTTTTGAAGCCACGTCCATCAGCCCACTTCCACTCCCATAATTAAGATGCTCAAGAATCGCACGAATTTTATTGCGATACGAACTTTGGACAGATACCAGCAATGACCCCCGCCTTTGGTTTCTCGGCTGGCGACTTCATCGCGGCAGCAAGTATGTCTATTGTGCCCGTTGCCGTTTTCCTGTACTGATGTGTGCTTCTCTGGACTAGGTTTAGTTCGGAAAATTATTAAGTCCTTGCAGGAAGTCGACGGCGCATCATCTGAGTATCAGCAGGTAGTTATCGAGCTTGAGGCCCTAGGAAGGGCTCTCAGCCATGTTTCGGCGTTGAAACCAACTGCAAGCAATGCCCAACATGTCAACGCAATTCGCGGCATGGCATTAGCCTGTCGATTGCCTCTCCAAGATTTTCTGGCCAAAATACAAAAGTATGAATCGGCAATGGGATCTTTTACACCCAAGTCAACTCTACATGGAGCTAGCCGTAAGGCTAAATGGGCGACTTCCGTCTCGGAGGAAGTCAACAAATTGAGAGCTTTGATTGTGGCAAAAGTTGTCAGCATCAATTTGCTCCTAGGAACTCATACATCGTACGTTTATATTGATTTGGTTATGTATCAAGGCTTCTAACTCACATGCTTCCGACTAGTGAAGCAGTCTCAGCCCTAGACTCGAGGGGCCGTGAAGAGCATGGCAAACTACTCTCCGAAGTGAACCGCATTCGTTCGAGTCTAAGTCAGATCCGCGGCGATATCCAAGGCCTAAAACAAGCTTATTCAACTGGGGACACTACGTCGAATGATAGTCTCAAGTCACTGCATTCAAAGGTCCACTCCTTTAGCGACAGAGCCCATAGCTTACTAGATTCATTATCTTCTACAACAGCATCATGCCAGTCCTCACTAATAGACATTCGTGGTATCGGCAGAGACGTCCTTCGTTTTCTAAACTCCTTTCCAATCGAGATTCGGGAATTACTCCAAAGAGTCCTTCAGATGAATTTCCAAATATACCACCTCCTACTATCTATGCAAAACTCCATGGTTTCACCCCCAAGTTTCCTGTTGGCATCGAATATTCACTTTGAAGATGCTTTAGGGCAGTGCAAAGAGCTGCCGTACCAGTTTTTTCGCCACTGGGAAGTGAGTATACGGTTTGTTACCAATTATACGTCTTTTGCTTACTGTTTTAAAGGTATTTGAAAGTCTGGTTCGCGAAGAATTCAGGGGCATCCCAGGCGAATCAAAAGTTTTAAACAGCCAATATCATATTGTATATGCTAAGAAACCAAGCATTGTTATTACAAAGGAGAATTGGTCCCAGTCTATCTTCCCTGGTGCCGCGATATCCATGTCGATGATTGTTTCCGACATTCGATGGCAAGCTGGATTATGCCCAAGGCCGAGCTGCAAGCGTAACTGGGTTGTTGTCAGTGACCAAGGCTCTTTGATAACATGGTACGTCTTAACTTCATATTTGTGCTCTCATGGTAGGCATAGATAGGTACTCAAAATATCATAGCCAAGTCTGTGGCCTGAAGTACTATCCGTATACCGATGATCTCGAAAACTGTCTGCAGCGCATCTCCGTTTTGGATGAAGAAGATATTGTTGCCAAACGGCAGGCCAAGGAAGATTTACAAGTATTCGGCGACAGACCGGTGCCTCTTGATCCCGAAGAAGTGCCTGAAGCTGCCATTATCAAATCTGGACGCAACCACAAGCGCCCAGCATCCTCTGAGCTCGATGGAAACCGTACCAAGCTCCCAAAACGAAAGTCGCAACCTTCTGAATCTGAAGATGATCCTTCATTTCGCCCTCAAGGGCTGTCTACAGCGGACGCAAAAGACGTTTGTTTTGAACAGAAAAAGCGTCCCCTTGATACATGGCTTGACCAAATAGTTCCAGTCGTTGGTTCTGCATCCCCTTCCGACAATATCACAAGTCCATCAGCACCTGAGCCAGGCACTCAAAACGAGAACTTAGAAGACTTGGAGATTTTTCGGAACGTTCACCTGCTACGTAGCGAAGAGCTTCCTACTGTGCAGACTGCTCCAGATTATCCTGAAGGCGCAAGTGAAGTTGAATTTACAGCAGCTGTTTTTTACCGCAACATTCTAGATAAATATCCACAGTTACCTCTATACCTGGCCCGTCGCCTTGCTAACGCCAATCAAAGAAGAGCAGCTAGGTTAGGATTTTGTCGCTCTTTAGCAAGTGGAGAAGACGACCTTCTAGCATCCGCCCCGGAGCATATGGGGACTCCCATGGCGTTGGAGGAAGAGCGTGAATATCAAAAGCTTCAAAGTAGCCCCAAAGGTAGCGCTATGAAGCTTACGATTCATAGTTACCAGCAGCTCGTATCTAATCTTGCAGATGTAAATTGTTCTTTGAATCTGGATGTTAAGGACGGGACACCGAGAGACATGAGTGACCGCCAGGATAACGCTGATGATATTGACGTCGGCGCCGTTTCGTCCGATGGGAGTTCTAAAGCACCATTTGAAGCGGCCCCTTTGGAAGAATACCACAGGCGACAGTCGTCGTTTTGGACAGAAGATGCGCAATTAGATAGACCTCCCTCGCCACTTTCACTTTCATCACAGTCCAATGATTCGCTTCAAAGCCCTGGAGATCAAGGAGCGCCGTCATTATCGCCGAAATCATCCGTACATTCAACGGAAGATGATAAGGCCGCAGTGCTCTTCCTACCACATCCACCGATGCCTCTCGGAGCACCGGGTCCTTTCGAGTGTAATATATGTGGGAAACTTGTGCAATTGTTACGGAAAAGGGATTGGCAGTGGGTAAATCCGCCTCCTTTCTTTTGATTGCTGTTCCACTGAATTTAAGTAGGAAACACGTGCTTCAAGATTTGGAGCCATACTGTTGTACACACCCAGATTGTCATACTCCCAATAAGACGTATGCGACACGACGTGCTTTTGCGGCACATGAAATCAATAAACATTCTGAGAGCATAATTCTCAAGTGTAGGCTTTGCCAACATTCATCGGCTAACAAAATGGATATTCATTGGCACCTCCGAACAACTCATCAGATCTATACCTGGGATTTTGGAGCTCTTTGCAAACGCCTTCGTGACCCATCGGAGAAAACCACATGTGTATTCTGCGGACAGGCACTTAAGGACTCAAAATTGGGGTTGGCTAATCATGTGGGACGACATTTCGAAAAAATAGCATTCACCATCTTAGCAACGCAGTACCGTGAATGGAAATTTTACGAAGATAGCTCCACCTCTGACATGTCGTTATCGCCCGGAGAAGAAGAAGAAGTTCTCCAACGGGCGGCCGAGGAAGGTGATGTGGAGATGGTCTTTAGGAGTCTCAGAAGAGTAGACGACGTTAATGTAGCGATTGAATCGGAGGACGGACATAAATATACGGCGCTACATAAAGCAGCGAGAAATGGTCACTATGAAGTGGTCTGGGTTTTACTCCAACGAGGAGCTAATTTCAAACAGGACACGATTCACCGGTTCGATAATACTCCGACAGCGTTGGTGTTGGCGGCCGAAAATGGCCATGCTTCTGTTGTTCAGTTACTATTACACGTCGGTTCTGATCCAGAGTCCGGACCTTGGTCCTGTGAACCGCTCAGGGTCGCGACCCAGAACGGACATATCGATGTGGCTCGTATCCTTCTAGAGCGTATGTCAAGCATCCCGGTTGTTGTATGGAAGTCTGTGATAAAGAAAAACGAAGTGGATTTCCTAAAGATTTTCCTCGATCACCAAAGCTCCCTACCGCCAGAAACCCTGCTTGACAGTGTGAAACAAGGGACCCCAGAAGTTCTCACTATGATTCTAGAACAGAAGTGCCCTTCACAATTACCACCAGCCTGTATCCTCGCGGCCATAAAACGCAAAGATCCTACTATAATGTCCCTTATAGCCAATCGCCCCATTGGCGCTGTCTCAGCCTCCGATCTCCGTGAAGCGGTAGACCTAGCAGATCTCGATTGTATGGCGCGCTTTGTCCCCTACGCCTCTGTCGAGGCTTTGTCAGCAGCCTTAAGTCTTGCAATATCTCGCGGATATAGAAAAATACTAGATATGATCCTAGATCAGAACCCCGCGGCGGCAAATGACATACTTATCGACGCCTCCATTGAGGGTCGAGTAGCTATCGTTCGCAAACTACTCAAGCGCGGTGTCTCAGCTTCGCCTGAGGCGTTAGTTCATGCCCTACGGCGGGACCGCGTCGATGTAGCTAACATTTTAGAGGAGCACGGTGCAGTGGCGTCACGGTCATTGTATAAGGCCTTGTGGCGATGTGAGCGCTTGAAATCCACAGGTGAACGGTGTGGAATCGAGTTCATGCGCCATGAAAACCTTGTAGCACATGAGGATTGGCATAATCGGTGGCGGGAGGCCAGTTATTTGCGCCTAGCAACGATGTTATAGCAATCCCCAACCTTTTTTTCGATGTCTATCAGGATAAATGAAAGATCGGGAGAAGCCTCAAATTGGTTAGTGCCGCAGCTCAGAAGGGATTTCAGGGGTAAGTACACAAAGTCCGTACTGAACCAAGAAGGGGCTTTGAGCTTGGAAGATTTTCATTGCAGATTTACTTATCTCAATATCTATCAAGCGAGTCTTTGAGCTGATGTGGAATTCGAAGGCACATGTGCAGAGATCCCATAATCTTGTCGGTTTTTTTTTTTTCAATCGGGAATGTAGTCGACATGATAATGCTTCAGAGAATGACCAACGGATGTTGACTTGAAGACGGACTCTAATTGTATAACATGGATAACATTCCTGGCTTCCTCAAATGAACTGCGTTCGTCGGTACATTTTCTTGCAATATTTCATTCTTCCGCCCCAGGGGTGTATTGAATGAATCACGCCTGTATTAATTCAAGTGCAGATTGCTCTTCAGAGAATATCCCAACTGAGCAATCTCCAGTGTAATTTGGCCAGCCATCACCTAAGTCAAGGGAATGTGAAATAAAACTGAGCCAAGACTCAACAAGCAACTAGTTGTCACCCGAGCCAAAGTAGGTTATCAGGGATGAATATCCCAATATCAGAGTCCGTCGTTGGCAGCTCTTTCCCAACCTATCAGGTGATAATTCTTATACTACTATGCACGGTTCCTCTTGGCCTTCCAATTTCATTCAATATATTGGTCGGATGAGAGCAACCAACTACGCTGGGATGTTTGTTCAGGGAATATGCAATTCAATCTGGCCTGATGATTAATTACTATGATCTCCTCCATTTCAGTTACCTCTCACTTATTTTGTTGAATTGAGTTTATTTGGTGTATTCGAGTTTTGAGTGAAAGTTACCTGAGCTTGTGAGACCTTTGATCCGCACATGCGCACCCGGGG
>LJPJ01002808.1:0-57793 GCA_001430935.1 Amauroascus verrucosus
GTGAGCTGGATTACCTAACACAAGAAGTGGCTAAGTGGGCCAGGTGGTTCCTAGTCTAAACACTAAACCATATATAGGATAGCTCGGTTATGTATGAATTTACGTAACGATATTCGGCTTTAAAGCACACCCAAAGTCCGAGCCAAAGTATCCCACGCAGGTGTATGTGGCTGTTACTCGGCATCATGCATGTCTTTTGCCCATTCCTTCGTTATTCTGCCATCTGTACTATACTTTGCGCAGATAAAGCATTTTGAGGTGCTGGTTGTGTTTGTTGAATGAAAAAAAAGAAAAGAAAAGAAAAGAAACCCCGAGCAATTCATGCTGAATACTAGTACTCGAGAAGCGACACTATCGGCGAATGCTACGTTCAGGACCCTGTCAATGTTGTAAAGTGATGCTGGGTCTGCAAACTTGAGGTAGCAATGCCAGATTCTACCATTTAATTCCCTTATCGAGTCAAGTTTCCTACAAAGTGGCTGCCCGGCTCGGAGTTGAACTGGGTCAACGTTTGAGGGAGTGGAACACTCGGGGTTACAGCTACGCACAGAAATTCAGGAAGCAAGGAGATAAGTATAAATACTATTCAGGTATTGAAACCATCAGAGAGTTAGAAGGACTTGACGATGAGAAGCCAAGTGCAACAGATTCCATAGATGTACTATCTATATGCTAGCTGTCTCAGCGAAACCCAAACAATAACTAGCTGGCGCGAGATCTGTTGTAACATTGTTTAAAACCTCAAACGAAGCCAGCCCTTCTGCATAGTATCCACAACAACACCGTGGAAGATTTCTAGTTAGCTTTGAGATGAGATTTGAGGAGGCGAAAAGAGAGCGCGGGCGGCTTCACTTAGGTTGGGATAGCATCCCCCGCTTTGAATGATTAAGTTGTCGATGGTTGTCGATCATCCAGCTCAAAGCCACATCATACTCCGCATTCGTATTCTACACTACGATAGTTAACGCCATTAACATCGCCAGTATCACCGTGTTCTCTTCAATTCTCCTTTCAACAACGTTTACTTTGAATCACTTCTTATTATGAACTGTCGCTCTTTTGACTGCAAAAAGAGCGTCGTCATCCACTCACTCTCATGCACTCGCTCATGACGTCGCCTGTTTGAATATTCCGCATCTATCCGGTTTCCTTCCTGAATCTTGCTCCTTAGAAACCCGAACCGCCAACACCACACGTCCTAGGCAACTCGACCATTGAGTTAACATCTACCGGACTCATGCGCGTGGTTTCGCTTCTTCTCCCACTTGATTGAGCGCTATCTCAATATTCATGGGTGAGTTCCTGTTATGTGTGGCTTACCTATGCCGACTCCCACAAAGTCTGCGCTAACACTTTTCATGACAACCTGTAGCAGCTACTGCGTTTAAAGCAGACGTTCTGCTGGTATCGAAAAATGCATGTAAAAATGTCACTGACCTGATGGTGAGTAACTACCTATACCTAATATATATTCTAGTTGAGTCATTGGCACCCACTGGCAATCAACAGCTAACAGAATTCGCCTTATCGATAGCCAGGTGATGGGTTTGAACTTAAAGTCGGCCTCAACATTCAGACGCTCTCGGGGGAGCATGTGCGGGCTCACGATGCAATCACGGGGCTGATTTATGTCCCTCAACTTGATTCAAACAATTGCGCAGCTGAACTCGGATCGCAAGTCCGCTCGAATACCACCCGTCTGAACGACCTTCCTCCGCATAATTGCGTATATATCGCGTTTGCTCCCTGGTTATCTAAATCTTGCTCGATGTCCCTTCTATCCCAAGCGGACTCAGATGGAGCTTCGGCCATGATATTTTACCAACCTGGCATATCCACTTCTAAACCTCCGCCTGCCGAAGATCCGTTTTGGGGTATAGATGGAAGCGATGACTTGAAATCCAGATACAATCTTCCTGTTTATGCGATAGCCGGTTCACCCGGGGTCGATTTAATGCAGAAACTGTCACTGTACTCTTACGAAAACCTGACTGATGTTCCCCACGGGGACCGCTTATCACAACTTTATGGCCAAAATACAACGGCTAAAGTTTATGGTTTGATTGCCCTGGGTATGCTCGTTTTAGAATATATACTGTTGGATTATACTGATTGGTAGTAGACAGCAAGCGAACCTCGCTGCCTGGCCTTTGGGTCTTTCTTCTGGTAGTCCTTGCCGCTCTGGTCCTCATTGTTGCTGGCACATCTATCATGATGAAAATTGTCCAGTACCGTCGGCGTATCGCACTAAGAGAAAGAATCACTGCGGGAGAGGTGGATCTGGAGATGCTTGGTGTCAAAAGGCTCAAAGTGCCACGCCATGTTCTTGAGAAATTACCACTCTATACATATGATAAAGACGGCCATCCAGCAACGCCTCCTCCAGCTCATGTCCTTATAGAAGCTGGATTGAAACAAAATGATTCGAATAATCTAGATACGCCGAGCATTTCTGAACAAAGCCCACCAATGAGTCCTGCAATATACGAACGAGTGAAATCCAGCTTTTCGCAAACGACCTGCCCAATTTGCCTTGATGATTACGTTTCAGGGGAATCTACCGTGAGAGAACTTCCATGTCAACATATATTCCACCCAGAATGCATCGACTCTTTTCTATTGCAAAACAGTAGCCTTTGCCCTGTATGCAAGGAAACGGTGTTTCCCCCAGGCTATTGTCCCCCGTTAGTTACCGATGCCATGGTCCGTCAAGAACGCAATGCTAGAAGATCACGACAGCAGGGAAGCAGGCGAGGTATACTAGGTATTAATATCGGATACCAAAACCAAACACCCTCTAGGGGCCGTCGTTTCATTCATAATATCCTCGCTGGTCGGTTCGGGTTGTCCCCACGATCCGAAATCCGGACTGATCAATCGCATGTCACGGACCAGCCTTCTCAACTTCAATCTCCCACTGCAGCTAACACGATAGGCCATCGCGAAGAAATGCGCAGAAGAGCTGTTGAGATGCTGGGAAACCAGCGTACACCTGAAGACGATGAGATAGAACGAGATGCAGCGAGGCCAAAATGTGAGAGAATCATGTGCTCCTTAACCGTACATTGGTGCTAGGAACCATTATTTCTGACTACTTTCAGGGCTCAAAATTATTCATGCGATCTTTCCCATAGTACGATAGCCCCACGAGATGCTTGCTAATGCTCACCGGTGAACCTCGTTGGATAGTCCAGCACCTTATATTCGACCATTGAACATGAATATTCGAATCTGACGCTCGCAAATATGTGTGCCTTTTGTCTCTGCCTTATTTGATACCCTTTTCTATGAATTCAATTTGGAACATTATCAACTTCGGTTTTTTTTTTTTGTTTGTTTGAAAAGATATACCTATTCTCATCCCCCGTCATTGTACGATGATCATCATCTTAACGGATTTCTACCTTTTGCATTTTCATCACAACCTACTACTTGTTCTTGCACCCAATAACATTTTGCGTAAAGCAGGTGAATCAGGGTGGACATAACAATGGCTATACGCATGTATATAAGTACGTCTTCCAGATGTTTGTAAAGCGCTAGAAATAGCATAATTGAAGTCAGGAATAAGTTTGATTTACTTTAATCTTCGTTGCAGATGAGGGTCCCGTATCCTCTTGGTATTCAAAGCAAGACGGTGACTCCTCTGGCAAACTGGTAGGCTGCTTCGAAATAGGACTATCCAGGCCCAGAACACCTGGCAGCCACGTCTCTAAAACGTTGAACCACTTTGCAGCCATGTAGTTCGACCCCTTAAGAGGCGATGATGCCGAGACTCCATAATATTGAGTTGCGCCAATTACACAAGACCTTCCAGTCGATGTCTCCAAAAACTGAGAGCATCAATCAAATATCCGGCCCAAGTTTCCCCTCACGTCCAGAGCCAGGGCTCTCCATTCCCATATTAGTCGCACCCGCAACCGACGGTCAGTCTTTGATCACAGAACAATCCCTCACCCTACCTCCGCTCACGACGCGAATTTATCATGCTTCCCCTTAACCCTCACATCCAGGATTTCTTCATGATAATATCCCTCTTTTCTCGCTCGCCTCAGACGCTTCACCTCATGGTCTTCTAGTTTCCTCCCCACAGCCGATTCAAGCTCCTTGCGGCTGATCTTCTCCAGGGCCTTGTTCTCTTTTGACGCTTTCAGTTTTGGTTTGAAGCGAGCTTGCATGCGGACACGGAATGTCGTATTAAATGAAACGCTCTCGGCGTCGCCGCGGATTTCCACGGGTCCAGAGGAGCTTTTGTCCTCTTTGATGGAGATGAAGGCTTCAATGTCACCGCTGCAGATCTGGAAGGAGAACATTCCGGAAGAGTCGGGGGAAGATATGGGTATGAAGGATTCAAACGTAGATACAGCGGGGGATGTGGCGCTTAAAAGACCGTATTTATCGCAGCTTAGATATCTTTCTCAAACTAGAGTCAATGACTGTCCCAGAATCGAGAACTATTTCCTTGACAACCGCGAAGTAAAGACAGAGTAGCCAACCAACCTGCCGTGATGACCTTTAAAATTAATTCCTTCCGAACCTGCCACCTTTGTCGCAACCCAAACCTGTCTCACATCATGAGGCTCTGCCGTCCTTGGGTCACCGTCCACCGTATTTTCAATTTCGCTTGCAAACACCTTGCCATTTACATCACATGCGATACATGTCAGTGGAGTAGACGGTAGAACAATCAGAACTGGACCGGAGATATCGGAAGGAACATCTGCGGAAACCCAGCTCTGCTCATCATAATCTTTGGAAGCTCTGGCGATGGCGGAGCTGGTGATTTCGGAGCCTCGCTCGCTAGGACGAGATGGGTCGGCGACGTCGTGACGCTTGCGCTTTTTAGGCTTTTTATCACCTTTGAAGGTAAGTGGTTTGACCATTTTGGAATTGTGATTTTATTGAGTTCGATGTATTTCAGGATGTCTATCTGTGATGGCGCTTTGTATGTCGGTTCCCTAGCAAACAAGGCAAACATGTTGTCATTGTAAGGCTGTGACACGTGATTCAGCCCTTAATGGGAGGTTAAACAACCTTGGGGGGAAGGAAGACATGAACAACATCGACAACTCAGTCCTTTTCAAGCAGCAATCGTTCAACACCATGGTCTTATTTCAGCAGATTATGCTCTACTTGAGTCAATGCTCATCATTGACTTGCCGAGAAACCGCAAAATGCATATAGACAATACCATTTATATACCCCAAACACTAAGGGTCAAACAAATCGCTAATAGTTACAGAAATCTATCCAGGTATACAGAAACGAGCACAACACAATGAATATTTAGTCAAAAGTGATTGCAGCCTTGATAGCCGACTTGTTTCTCATCGACTCCAAGCATTCGGCCCATTGTTCAAGCTTGAAGGTTTTGTTCACGATTCCACCCACTTTCACCTTGCCAGAATCGAGATAGTCGATGGCGGCGGGGAACTTATAAGTCTCGCTGAAGCTTCCAAGAATGGTGATTTCGTCCCCGACTGATGAAGAGAAAGGCACATGTTAGTCAAATATTCTGGACTTGCGCTGAAAGTTGCCGACTTACAGATCTTGGACGGTGGCCATGTGACTCTATCCTTGTTGGCATAGACGCCATAGACAACCAACTTGCCGCCGCGACGGACGTAATTGATAGCGTCCTCTAGGATCTTAACGCTACCAGTGGCTTCGACAACGATATCGAAACCGTACGGGTTGGCAGCTTTGAGGGCCTCAAATTGAGCGCTGGGATCCTTTCGGGAGAGAGGAATGTATTCATCGGCGGCGTTGAGGGACTTGGCAAGATTCATTTTGAGACCTTCGGGAGCGGCAATAACGACCTTGCAGCCACCGTTAAGGCGAAGCATTTGAGCAAGGACTAGACCAGTTGGGCCAGCGCCAAACATGAGCACGGAAGAACCCATCTTAGGGGCAATCTTATCAAGACCATGAGCAGCGCAGGAAGCGGGCTCCAAAAGGGTGGCATCGACATCTGAAAGATTTTGAATCTTGAAAACGCGGCCAGCTAAGATTTAAGATCGAAGTTAGAGCGTTGCAGATTAAGAACGCAACAGAATTCCATTGGATCCTACCTGGATAAGCGCAGTATTCGGCAAAGCCACCGTTCATGGTGACACCATGGGCTTCGAAGTGCTCACAGAGCAATTCCTCGCCCCGTCGGCAGTAGAAGCACTCTCCACAGAGCTCCGAGTTATCGGCAACAACTCTGTCGCCAATGGTGAAACCCTTGACCTTGGGTCCAACGGCAGCAACAACGCCGACAGTTTCATGACCAGGAACAAGAGGGAACTACAGATTGCAAGCCTGTTAGTTCCATCTCTATTTCCAAAAACGGCGAAAATAAGACTCACCTTGGCAAGGAACTCTCCCTCGTGGATATGCAAATCAGTTCCGCAGACCCCGCAAGCTTTGACCTTGAGCTACAATCAAACACCATAAGTCAGTTAATGGTCCAATATTTAACCGCAGAACGAACGCTGCTCGAAAAAACCGTTTTCAATAACGGGGATAATTCGTACCAACACATCATTCTCGCGGAGCTGTGGCAATGGAATGTTAACAATAGAATATTCCTCCGGCTTGGAGTATCTGTTCGAAAATCAGTAAAGGCTTTCAGCAATAGCCGACATATGACAAAGAACGTGCGTACTGGAGAGCTTTCATGGTCTTTGGGAGTTGGGCAGCCATTTTGACAGAGTATCTGTGTCTCGATCTGTTTTTTTAAGTTGGGAATTTGTGGTATTACTGTGCCCATCATCAGCATGCTTGTCCAAAGGAGGCCACAAGCCTCTTAGCGAGGTCGGGTAGGTATGACTCACAGTTTCAAGGTGCGGTTGGTTGTTGAGGCGGTTTAGGGGCAATAATCAAAGGGGGTTCTCAATAATTCTTAGCAAGAAAGAGGAAATCTGACACCAACTCCAGGGGAGGAGTCAAGTATTTATTCAGAGCACCCAAACCCTAACAGCTTCAACCGGTGAGGGCGTGACCGGACAATCCTAACAGAAAAATCTAAAAATTGGAGATCATGGATTGAGCTACTTTACGACACGCCCACTTTTGTGGAGAGCCTATCCACCAGTATACAATCTTCCCCATAATGGCCCAAAAATAATGTTTCCCCGGGCCTTTGGTCCTATGGAAACCCACGCGAATGGCCGCCATATTGCCCAAGGGACTGGCCTATCAGCTATGGGACGCAACAGTTCCTGTGGTTACTCCAAATCTAGATTTTATTTTCTTGGAAAGCTTCCGATCAAGGCGAGCTTAATCCTGGCCACCGTGACATAAGATTACAAAAGACCTCGGTGCAACTCTGCCTGGAGTTATTAAGAATTGCCAATGACCCTGCCAATCTAATACGCGATTGAACATCATAGCAGCAGCTGAGATGAGACAAAGGCCGTCTCAATAGGCTATTTGTAAGCTTAAGAAAGAATGTGCTGATGCTGACTTAATGTCCAAAATCGACAATGGCGATGATGAGTAACTGAGGTGGCGGACAAGAACAAAAAGAAAAAAATTTTCGGTTTGGTGCGCTAGTTAACAAGTCAACAGGTTCTTTGAACCATCTGATGAAAAGGCCGCAGCTCATTGCCTGGTTACGCTGGGCTAAAGATTGCTTAATTCTTATTCACCCACACAGAAAAGGGTAACGAGCCAACTACCATTTGACATGAACACCCCATGCACCAACGGTAAGGGATAATCTAGGCCTCATGTCAAGTGATTAGGGGGAAAAAACGATACGAAGTGGGATGAAAGAGCTCTTCGTACGAGAGCCCGCTACTGCCCGCATCAGCCCTCAGGGTTGCGAATCCACGGAGTTCATCTAATCTCCTTGAACATGCCATGGCGACGATAGATCAGATTTACATAACATTAGCCGGTTCACCGCTCCAATGGACACGTACAGGGTTGATCTACTTCTCGATCGTCAACCAGCCGGGTGAATATCTCAGCATTGCAAAATTCCATCATTAATACCGGGCCCTTGTTCCGGATTGAATCAGGATGGTCGTCAGCCGAGAAGCAAAGCTTCGAATCTCAAAAGGAGTCAAATATTCAGGAAAGCTTTTCCCAAACGACTAGCTGACGGGCCTTTTAATTCCTCTCGAGCTCCGCTCGTTCTCCGTCACTTTGCTACTAAATTTGGAGCTTTCAGTGGAGAACAAAGGGGGAGCTGGTCGAGAAAATTCCTGAAAACCTTCGTTGTGAATTTTTTTCATGTTCCTGGATTTTTTGGATTTTTTTTTTTCAGTGCCACATGACCATGGTTTTGAAGTAAAGTTAAGCGTTCAAGATCCCTGGGAACAAGCCTAAATTGCAATAGCCTAAATTGTTCCCCTGACCCAAGTCTCGCCACGGTTGCTCACCAATTTGCTACTCTTGGCCACTAAAGCAGATATGTAACTTTGCAGGACTTCGTCTCATATGAGCATCCTCCGCAAGCTTCAGAAACTCCATCTTCTTGACCTCGTATCAAGAGGCAAAAAGAGATGTTCTTGTTGTCATGAATTATGCGCAAACTACTTCTCGGCCTTCCAAATACTGAGGCGGTTCGTGCTGCTTGCGATGACCAACGCCATTCATTATTCTGCTGATAATCAAATAATTAACAGTACGACTTTACTACATCCCATGATCTAAACGTGCGTACAATGTTGGCCGGGATTGAATACGCTTTTCTATATCTTATCTCAAGGGATCAACGATTTTATTTGCTTCTACATAATACTAAATTGCTTAAAATAGGGCCCCTACTCGACTAAAATCCTCGCAACTCGTGTAGAGACCAAACAATGTGCTACTAGAGGGGAAATTTCCTAGAGGAGGCGTATTTGTCCAATACCAGACATCTCGGATCCCGTGTCCAGCTAGGATATTAAATATGTCTGTCCGGAGAATAGATGATGAGATTGAGTCTTGAGTGATTGCAAACTGAAACTATAGATTATACACTCGACGTTAGAATTTTTGCAGCATATGACAAGCTAGAATGGGACACACCTCGATTTCGAGAAGTTCATATTCGTATACCTCTGTCGAGAAACGAATCAGTCGAGCATCACTTGGCACCTGGATTTGCTGGCTCCGCTCAGTAGTAGTGATTCCTACGGAATTACTTTCGTTCGAAGAATGGCGAAAGGTAAGACCAACAATGCTATTTTATAGAAATGCACGACGATAATATTCAGGGGATCGCAGCCACCATCAGCTAGAGTGTTCTCGAAATAAAGCTCCTAGGTTTGGACAAAACGAATGCACGTTTCGGGCACCATGATGAGTGAACCCCCGGGATGTCTAGTCTCTCGGATAGCTCTAACGCGGTCGTATAAGGAATTTAGAACCCATGAGATCCCAACCTGTGTGTAGTTAGGAACTAGTAATGAACTCTTCACTACAACGTATAAGATACTCACAATGTCGTTATCCTTCCCAGACTGGACCTGATATCGCAGCTTCTCAGCCGTGAGACAGCGAGGATCAGATTGAAATACCTTGGTTTGACCAAAGGTGGTGTTAATCCTAACCGCCATAACCTGCTCTTGGGCTAGCCCCCGCAAGATAGAAGATTCCCCAGTGCCAATGTTCGAATTAGCTAGCGTTGCAACAAATATAGCTAGAAAACACACCTCTAGGCCGCGAATATCAGCCTCAGAATTCTCAACCATAACACCAATGCTCGTCAGACGTTTCTTTCCCGGGCCATCGATAAAGAAGGATATCGCCACTCCATCGCTACTTCATCGCTACTCCCAAATCTCCTGCTTTGGCCAGCATAGACAAATTCCATATCAATGATTGGGCGTTCGTCCGAGACCATATAATATATTACGACTCTTGTAAGGGATTCTAATAACTAGCACACCCCAGTTACCCCCAAAGTCAATATTAATGAATGGATCACAAACGCAGAGCAACGCTCGCGGCTCCAGAGCGCTCAAAGCGAGATCTCTATGCAAAGGAACCTCAAGTATCCAAAGACGAGATTGGACAGGGCTTGCAATGTGCCCCAAATTTACGGGCTTAGCTTGACCACGTGTGATAGGGCGGACTAGCCCAAGCGCTACGGTTTTGAACGCCTTAATTCGTTAGCAACTTGCAAAACAAATATAAGGACCGAGGAGCTTAAGATACATCTAGTCTCGCCTCTATATGTAAAATCCATTTGACTTGGTAGGAATTTGTAAAAGGCCATGCGCAATCCCACTCTGAAGTGAGTATATCGAATTACAAATCGAATATCTGTCAGACCACACGCGGAGAATGCAACTTCGACATATTCTAGCTTCGCAGAACAGTGGAGTTCTAGACGGGTTTCCGGAAGTGACGAGCAATAGCCGATTGTGTACTTCGGAGCCTCGGGGTGTTGAGAATCATAGTAGGCTATACCAGTGATATAACAGTAAGCACCGACGTTAACAGTAGATATTCCTATAAATCCAACATTTCCATATCCATTTGGGTCATTGCGTGGGATCTCGGAAATGACATCGCTCTGCACTCGACAACCTTGGGACAACGAATGCTCATAGTCCATTGGGGCTAACTGAGCCGAACGTGTATTTATGGTAGCGAAACGCGAGGGCAAAATTTTGGGAAAATCACCGCTTCTCAGTGCATGTTGCTTGAGGTCTGAAAGATAAACAGAATTCCAATTCCAATAACAGCAGAGGATGCTAGGGAATTAATGCGTTAAAATATCGCCCACTCTTCTCCCATCCACGCCCGTTTGTCACAGCGCGACACATCCGTTATCAGCTCGTTGGTAGTATCATGTTGGAGTAGGATGCCGCAGAAGGGGCAATATCTATTGGGATGTAAAAAATACGCTTCCATTCAATTGACGAGGTTAGGCACTGAAGTTAACTTAACTAGTTAACTAGGCAAGCTGATTACTAGTTAACAACTTCTCAAGTGTAAGACAAATATCGCGTCTCGTCATCAGGCCTGTGTGCCACTCGACCAAAAGAGAACGTCCTCTAGTGGTGAGCCAATTAGATGGTATGTATGATACCCCGTAGATTCCTGTATATAAAAGTATTAATTAGTCGACGAGCTGTTATAAAGCCCTGATTTTCGCCTTCATCAACGCCCAGCAGAAACTACTTAGCATACATCCAGCACTGAAAACCTATTTTCAAAGCTTACGATGTAGCCCATTGCCATCCTTGCGTCTTGACGTAGTCCATCATTTGTTCTACTTGGGTGACTCCGGCGGGAGTGTTCAAATCGATAGTTCCCTGATGGAGCCGGGAAGTTTGACTTATGCGCTTCGATCGAAACGGAAGAATCGAACGTTCTTTCCAATGGCAAGGGCCGAGAAGAGCCTATTTCTCCCCCTTTCCTCAAGGTCTTCCAAAACCTGACCTTCGGGGGCGGTATCCCACCTAGAGGGGGTATCTTCCGACGGACGTTTGCACTTGATTTGCAGGAATATATGCTCGGTGAACTCATCATGGGAATGGCGTGGATTAGGTGTGTTGGCTGTGATGTGGAAAACGATAAAATCGGGGCAATTGTTGTTAATCTTGTATCCTTGTCGAGGAGGAAAATATTCCCTGTATATCACATTCCAGAGAACCTGGACGACTCCTTCATGACTGTCGGGTTTGGTTGCTACTCTTGCACTGTAAAACGTGTCGAGATCGTGGAGTGCCGGCGCCGCCATGATTTGTTGGTTTCTAGGAATGCAATAAGTATCAACAATGGGCTTAACTAAGTCAAAGTAGCTTAGCGGAACTTCGAAGGAGGAACTGGTTGAGGAATAATGGAGTGCATGTACCCCAGAACGAGGTGTATGATAGTTTTTCTCGACGCGATACCCCCGATTCAGGTCCCGTATAGCGAGGTAGACATGTCAGTTAGACTGGGACGGACATGTGTACCACCCTTCCTTTCAACGGCCAGAAGTTCCAACTCTGAATGTAGGGTCGAGATAGAGTAGTATTTGTCTTCATTCTTTACAGAGAAAGGGATGGCAAAAAGGCACCAAAGTCGCGAAAACAAGCTCACGCGAGAAACAAAAAGAGCCATAGATAGCTAGCAGCGAAGA
Source organism: Amauroascus verrucosus (assembly GCA_001430935.1). NCBI lineage: Eukaryota > Fungi > Ascomycota > Eurotiomycetes > Onygenales > Onygenaceae > Amauroascus > Amauroascus verrucosus. The sequence goes on from LJPJ01002808.1 coordinate 12,056, forward strand.
ATTGAGCAAAGCCCACGAACCCATTCTATTCCTATCCCCATATACCCGAACGGGAATTTTAAGACATACATAAGTATAAAACCTTCAACACTCGAAAACGACGAATTTTAAACACTGATTGTGTTGGATATCTACGGGAGCAAGTGACCTCCCCTCAAAACCAAAATTCATTTCCGCTGAATTAACGAGAACGGGTTACTTCAAACCAAATCCTTCACTTTCAACTACTGCCCGCCAGAGCTTCAATTCCAGCTTCTGTCGTGATTTATACCGATACAAAGATAGCATATTAAAGCAGGTCCTTGCTATCGGAAACCTTTCCGAATCTTGCCCCAAGTAAAGCAAGCGAATAACGAGGTTTGTCGCACCCATGGCTGGAATTCGATCACTGCCGGTAATGAAACTAAGAATTTTGCGCTGGTCTTGGGGCGAAACCCGAGCAAAAAACTCCCAAAACCAGTTTATCACTGGCTCCCTCTCAGGGTTGGCGACCGGCCAATGTTCATACAACGCCACAGCGCGTAGGGAAGGGATATCAAGTGCTTCATCTGAACCGCGAACTAAAAGCTCAATCTCTTCAGGCCTGAAAAGGTGAAGAGCGTTACCTCCACATACTGTGAAAAATCCTCGCTTGAATGGCTCAAACTGTCGAGAAACTGCATCATCAAGCAAATACTTGACATAAAGATCCACGAATTCTCGGCGATTAGAATTAGTAACCGGCCTTTTATCTCCTCCAGGACAAAGAAGGACTTCAACTGCCTGGCCATACCGTTCAATCTGGACCACGAAGTCTTGACAAAACGTCTCCTGTACATCGCCGTCATATTCAAGGAGTTGTTGTAAACCTCTCGCGAGGACCGGACGATACTCTGCTAGGTCATCCAAAGTGCATCTAAACGGCTGATGTGGAGTTGACAGTGCCGGAACAGCGTTCGACCTCGCAGAAGCTAGGAGTTTTCGAAATGCAAATGGCGGTAACGCGATATCAAGGATCGTGGAATTATAAATAGCAAGACCTAATACAACGCCCACCAAGAAAAATTGTTCTGACGACTCAAAGCAATAAGGGTTGAAATAACAATAGCGGGAATCATCATCGTATAGAAACAAACCTATCACGCTAGTGAGCATGCCAAAAAGGATCGTTAAAAAAAAAAATCAAAGACATACCATGAAGGGGATCAAAAACCTCACGCACCAACAACAGGAACCACTCTTTGCGAAGGCCACCAGCATCCACACCTTCTTCGTCAACAAACTCAATGCGAAGGCCTTTCTTGATCTCTTCTTGTCCCGATCCAACGACTTCGCTGACTCCACGAAGGCTGTCTTCGACTAAACAATCTCTTCGTACCTTTAGCACAAGGTACTGGCTAGTTCCTTTGCGTAATAAAATGTTATCGAAGAATGCTTCACGCGCCTTTGCTTCCATTTGGCGACGAGCATCGTGCTCCAGAATCCGTATTTTAGCCCAGATGCTCAAGAAAAAGGAGTACTGGCAAAATGTGAACCTTCCGGTCCGTGATTCCCACGCTTCGAAATCTGCAATCAGATCGGAATAGTCCAGTAACGTGTTGTAGAAAGTGTTTATTGGAATAGTGTGTAAATGACCATGAATTTCATGACCACTCAAAGGTGGGTGCGTGGTTGGATGTTCTGGTCTCCGTTCGCGGTTCAAGTGATTCGCACGAAATAACAAAGCCATCACACGCGCTGCTGCCTTGATCTGCCAATCATCACTATAAGCAACTGCCCTATGCTCAGGGTTCGATGCTTTGGATGCTTTATCTCGCTGCAGCGCTGAATGTAGCTGCGCCGACGTGGTCGAGTTAGGGCCTGAAAACGTGGGAACGAATTCTTCGATATTATCTTCAATTTTGATTGATTTACTCGGTCGCCGTTTCTGACCCTTTCTTAACCGATAAGTGACAAACGTGCCAATCAGGTCAACTATCCGCCTAAATTGGTTCTCGGAAAGCCTCGAAAACCAGGATACCAGTGAATGGTGGCATTCGCCAGGTAGATTTGAAAGGAGGCCGACAATTCTTTTGATAATCACAAAACGACGGTCACTTAGCTGAATGGCTTTGTTAGAGGCTACGGTATGGCTCCTTGCCGGGGACGGTGTTCTATCTGTAGGAATTCGCGTTCTTGGCCGATCGCCGTGGCCAGGAACTATCAGTTGAGAGACTGGCTTTCGGGAACTAGAACTACTGGGATACAATAGTGGGTTGGCGAGGAGTATTAAGAGAAATCGCGTATCTTCGGGTCGTTCCAAAAGGCGTTTTGGTCGTTGAAGTAGCTTCTCAGTTGCTTTAAGCAGCGATGTTCTTAGGTGAAATTGCGATTCCGATATTGCCTTCTCCAGTGTTGACAATTCCACTGCATCCCACTTTGAACAATTGTCTGAATTGGCAGGTTTCATGCGGTGCCACACAGCACGCCATGAATCACCAGCGTGTATCACTAGATGATACCATTCCGAGAGTTCAAGCCAATTTATCCGTGGACTTCTCGCTGTGACCAAGCCATTCTTTGAAGTACTTGGCGTCATATTCTGATGTTCATTTGTGGACTTGTGTCTTGTTGGACGTGTTCCCATCCAGTAGCTTCCGTTTTCAGCAATATCGCCAAGAAGAGTCTTCCCGTCTAGCTGAAATAGAGGCGCATTATATTGAGTTGGAGGTGCTTTTTCGGCATAATCTTTCAACATTGGCGTTCCCTCACTGGCGGCCCGGGGATGACGTGATCCTGGGGTAAGAAACGATATGTTGAGTGTATCGCAACTATCAAAAGACGCAAGGATGTACTCCTCGAGTGCATGAAATATCCGCCCCAGATTTTGAGCATCGGGCTTGGAATTACTTTGTGGTTGACTCTGGTCATGAGGTGAGGCATCATGGTCCAGCAATGTCAAATTATTCGGTACAGGCTTGCGCTTGATTTGAGCATGGAAAGCATTGCCGTGGTGTTTGCTAGGCTCCACTGCAGGCCTTGCCTGGTTGGCAGCAGACTTATCGGCGGGATCTGATAAGGACGGTTCACGGTGATACGCGCCCAAGCTACTTTCCGATGCTCCGCGCCTGCGCGCCAACGGCCGTTCGGCAGCGTCTACCGAGGTAGCAAGATCCCCGGAGTTGCCTAACTGGGCATTTAGAAATGATTGAATGCAGTGATCAATTATCTTTCGCGTTCTTTCTATAGAGACTATTCATTAGGCAGAACATATCAGAGTTAAGTCCGGTAGGTTCATAGAGATGGTTAAAAGCATAACAAACCTTTACACTGGACCCCCAGGCCGCGAGCTCCCACCCCGTCTCTTGAAGGGACCTGAAGCGATTGAGATGAATGGTAAGGCTCCAAGTCATTCATTGTTGTACACTTTCCACACCTAAAGCCCCTTTTTCCGGAGGGAAATGAGTTTGAATGATCGCATGTCATACACTTGCGAATAGTATTATGCTCTGGTGGAATTGGTGCTGGAACACCTCGCTGTCTACCGGGGCTCACCGATCGAGAAAGTCGAGTAGGTTCATCCTCAGTGACGTCAAGAAATGGGTCCCGACTGACGTACTGGTCGGGTTTCTTCCTTCCACCAAAGAGAGAAGGGAATGGGTTACTCAATGAGCGAGAATGCGTACGGTGGGACATTGCGGGTGGCGATGGCCTTTGGGGATTGATTAGAGGAATGTCGTTGGGATCAAGAAACTGCCCGTGGCCGCCAGCATTATTAGTGTCGCCTGAACTAGGCGTGGAGGCTGGTGTATAAGAGCCGCCAGCTCGAAAGGTCCAGGGAGCCATTGATGTCGCGCTAACGTTTCTCGTAAAACTGACAGCTTGTCACCTAGTTAGTTAACTAGTTAGTATGTAACTAGCTTGGCCGATGACCCCAGTGAACGCGACGATCGTACCGGCTGGGACGGACGCAGTAGTTAGGAACGAAGCAAATGGAGAGCAAAGCGAGGACTAGAAAAGTAAAGATGAGACTCCCATGTCACCAGCTAGGCAAACGAGTTGACTGCAGGTCTAACCCCGCCAAACATGATCCTAAGGCAGTCAGCTCATGCTGTTTGCCAAACCGTTTTGCGGCTCGTGATCGAGACTGGAGAAGAGACCTTTGTGGCTACAAATCGGTCCAGAAAACGTGATTTGTTTGCTGCAAGGCTAGTCAACTAGTAAATAGGCGAAAAGTCAACTTTCTTCTGAGATTATTGAAGCCCTCCGCCTGTTGAGATGCTTCGGGCTAGAAAGGAGTCAATGGGCATTTCCACCCTGGCGCAAAAGGAAGCGGCAATCAAGGACCTGGAAGCCACACCGAGACGTCAGCGTCAATGCCCAGCTAGTTTTACAATGTTTGGATTACGAATCGCCTGCCAGATGACATCGGATATTTCTCTAGGTTCGGAATGAACCCAAGACGCTGGTTGGTTGCATCATGACTTGGCTTCCTAAGGGAAAAAAACATGCTGGTTCAACGAATGCAAAATAATCAACCTTGATAACGAATTCCGCTATTCTTCAGGATGGATACTAGGAGATTGAAAACCAACTCCGCAACCGAGAACTTGATGCAATTGGGCAATTGATCTGACATATATTTATGCGAGTTAGAAGATTTGATACTATCTTCTATTACGGAGTACAGTGTGGTTGCTTATCACGGATGCCGCATATGCCCGCGTGTCTTTTGAAACTACTGAAATTAGGTTCTCTGCTGTTGACAAAAGCGATGATGAGCTGAACCCTTTTCATTTAATTTCATTTAATTTCTATTGGTTATCTACCAGATAACGGGCTTCTAAGGACTCAGGGATGAGCCCAACATCCAGGGGATAACAAATATAGACACTTTCGTCCCTAACAATCGATTCCGAGCGTTCAGCCATACTCTCCAGCATAGCTGTTCATGTTGCCATGAAAGTCTCCGGAGTTTGACCAGATATGAATCCCAGCTTTTATCAGCCAGCGACTTCCGGCAATATGAACACAGGTTGGTTGCTTCGATGGGCAAATCCGCTTATCAATCCGCATTTAAAAGCGTGCGAATTTTAGAGATGCGATCGGGTCGTGTTGACGCCGTTATGCCCGACATCATATTTGGCAATTGTGGTAACGGTTCGGGGCCAGCCGTTTCTCTCCGAGCAAATCGGAACAGGTGCCCGCTGCCACCGACATACGTCAGCGACCATATCGCGCTTGGAAATCCGAAGTCTTTAGTGAGGTAAGAAGCAGAAACCAGAGCGTTTCCCTCAGCCGCTAGATATCTGAATCTGTTCCATCTGTCGCATAAGTGTCGAGCTACCCTCCTCTTCCTCAACGCCAACAACGAGTTCGACGGCCGTTTGAGGACGATTCTTGTTCAAGCCCTCCAGTAAAGTACATGCTTTGCAAATTTGCTGACTTGAGAGGTACCCACACCGTTCACATTGCCCCATGGTTTGCACTTTTAGGGGTTTTTGACTTCCTGAGCCATTGCGGTGACTGGTTCGTGCGAGATGCTGTCGCTTATTCCTTCCAAGAGACGCGAGCGTGACCTCAATCTCGCGAGGTTGAGCGGCGTCACTTTCAGCGAGTCGCTTTTCCATCTCTGCCATTTCGCTGCTGTTGTTCATTCCGGGTTGACTTCCACACCCTCCAGTTGAATAGTCTTCCGTGGCATCCCCGGTATCAGTCAAGGCGGTTTTCTTTGACACACACCCACTGGAATTACTAATCTCCGCAGGTACTAACTCAGCCATATCCTCGCCACTTCTAACGATATCCAGGATGGAGCTTGGGCGTATTTTCTCCAAATCCTTAATCAGTGTTCGAGCGCTGCCCCGAAAAGCTTCCGGCGAATAGATGCATTCGGTACTGAAATAATCAAGCTTTTTGTGATGAGCGTATAAAACGATTTCTTTCTCGTATGCGTATTTTAACGGCTTGCTGCGCTTTATTTCGCTGGCAGACGACCCCGTTACAATATAGGTTCCTCGTGCTAACCGCGGAAGGTCACCGCGGAGGAGGTTCATCATCACCGTCTCGGCAACGTCGTCGGCGTTATGTCCGGTGACCACATGTTTGATACCTAGCTTCGCCGCTCCGCGATCCAGTGCCTGGCGTCTGAATACTCCGCAGTATGTGCAATTGCCCTTCTTGCCAATTTCTGCAACCACTTGATCCATTGTCCAGCCATACAACTCGCCGTAACTTACTATCTCCAATGTCATATCGTACTGAACTGCATTCCGCTTTACGGTTTCAAGGCTATCGTCCCGGTAACCCTTAATGCCTTCGTCGATAGATAGAAGAACAAGGTCAAGGCCATAGCCGTATCGTTCGTTTAGGGTCTTTAGGACAGAAGCGAGGACGGTGCTGTCTTTGCCACCGCTGGCACCGATGGCGACACGTTCTCCCGGGTAAAACAAAGAGCTTTGAGTGATGGTCTCGTGTATTTCGGACTCGAAGGTCTGAAGAAAACACGGTTTGCATAGCTTGTGGCGGTTCTTCGGCCTGATGATCACTGCCCGGGCAGATTTGCAGTTAAAACACACGGTGGGAGGCATCGCAACTACAGCAAACCGGATTACCAACAGTGCGTCTATGATAAAAAACTAAAAACAAAAGAAACAAGTGCAAGAGAGGGTGAGGGAAAGCGTATCCTTGGAGAATCAAGAACATTAGGTGGGGAGAAGTGTCCATAAAAATTTCCTTATCGCCAGCTGCCATTGGATGACATCAAATGCTTAGTAAGTTCATCAGGAACACTTGAGACTTTGATTTCAACTCGCAGGTTTGATGCTTGTGACCGAGTAACTGTCTTGCAGAAGCGATCAAGCATGATGCGGGATGTAAAGCATTTATCTATTGCTTTTGACTTCACACCAGATTCAAAATGTGCTCTTCGTCACTTCCGTAATATTTTTTTATTTTTTCTCAACTTACTAACTTCACAACTCCCAGAACTTGTGGAGAGCCAATTCTATAGTCCCTGGTGGGCATATTTCCCCCGCCTATCTCCATCTCATTATACGAAGGACGTAAGATCGGAAAACCAGCACTTCCCCGCACACGGTTTGCCAGTTTCATGTTTCCCCAATCACGCAGCTAGCATACAGTTGGAGAATTTAAAGCAAATGGGGAACATCAAACCATCATGTTGATGCTTAGTGGTTGAGACGGCATCGGCCCCGTCAACTCGGCACTTATGAATCCGTAGAACACCGGATGATGAATCAAGATCAGAACCATCATTATAGTTACCAGTGATGGCAAGGATTCTTTATGCACACATTGCTTGCTTTTTTTGAGTCTGGTGGAAACGGAATATCTTCTACTTGTGGGTTCCAAACCCTGTCCTTTTCTATATAAATGCTATATTGTTGACACATGTGTATAGGTACTACATACCCGGGAAGGGGAGATAAAACAGTCTTGTCAATGGGGCTCGAAGAATCTGACGGCACTGGTGAAGGCGCCACATATCCCACGGTCACATCTCCGCTTCCTGATGGCGGATATGGATGGGTTGTCGTGGCTGCTTGCTTTACACTGAACTGGTTTACATGGGGCATTATCTCGGTATGTTCTCAATCAAAAAGAAACACTCTCCAAATCCGATATACAAACTTCTGCTACGAGTTCAGGAATCGTCTTACTCAGTCCTGATGGAAAACCCTTCGTCACAGACATACGGCGTGTATCTTGCAGAGTATCTATCGAACAACAGGTTTCCAGAAGCAACTCCGGTAGACTACGCGCTTATCGGCGGATTCAACTTCTCGATGGCCATGTTGTTTGCTCCTTTCGTGACAATCCTTACCCGTGAAGTTGGGGCTAAGTTGACGATGAGCTTGGGTGTGATATTCCTCGTTGGCGGCTTTGTAGCCGCATCGTTCGTGAAACGGCTTTGGCAACTATATATCTCCCAAGGAGCTATGGTTGGCTTGGGGGTCGGGTTGGTTTACATTCCGAACGTGGCGATTATCTCCCAGTGGTTTGATAAGAAGCGGAGCCTGGCAAACGGGATATGTGGCGCTGGCTCTGGACTCGGTGGGTTGATGTTCTCATTTACGACTGAGGCGATTATTCGGAAACTCTCCTTGTCCTGGGCGTTTCGTATTACTGCTAGTGTTATAACTGTAATGCTGGCTATCGCCATTTCCTTGATCAAGCATCGTAATGAAGCGATACGACCACCGCAACGAGGCTTCGACACCAAATTACTTCGTCGCACCGATGTGCTACTGATTCTCTCTTGGGCATTCGTCTCGATGTTCGGCTATATGACACTGTTGTATTCGTTACCCGATTATGCTCGTTCAATTGGACTTTCCAAACCCCAAGCCGCGTCTGTAAATGCGATGCTGAACCTAGGTACAGCTATCGGTCGTCCACTGATTGGAATTTCCAGCGATAAGTTTGGAAGGATCGAGATAGCCGGTACCTTGACTTTCTTCTGTGGAATCATGTGCTTTGCGGTTTGGCTTCCCGGAAACCTTTATGGGGTGTTGTTATTGTTTGCACTCCTCAGCGGTGGAATGCTGGGAGTGTTTTGGGTGGTAAGCGACAATACCTACGCATTTTGTCATAGGAGCGGCATCTGGAATATTGATTTGATACCAGGCCATCGGCCCACTTTGTGTTGAGATCGCGGGACTGAGTGAGCTTCAATCACTTCTCTCATTGTCATGGCTCTCAGTTGTTCTTCCAACGATGTGTACGGTGGTCTCAAAAAAAAAAAAACACTCGCCTGTTTTATCCATACTAACCGCCATGTTTGGTTAGTTGCTGAAGTTATCGCGTTAAAGCTCCGGCGTCCACGATCTGGGCGAGAATATCTGTATCCGCAGATCTTCGCCGGGGTCTCATATATTGCCGCTAGCCTCTTTCTGCTTGTTTTGTGGAAACGAACGAGAAACAGGTGAAAGTGCTATGCGAATAACGACGGAGTTGTCTGGTGGTGATGGGCGGGAAGAAGAACTTATCTCAGGTAAGGCATGACATATGAATCCGAGTATATAGCAAGAATTCGCCACGGAGAAAATCCTTGTAAAGAGACGACGACGAGGCCGAGTAGTAGAAGAACCCAATAAGGGAGAAATAAGAAGTTCAAGGTTTACGCAGTTGACAATGAAGCTGTAAGATGAATTCATAAGGGACAACCTAGGGAAAAAGAATTATGAAGGACAAGGAGTCTAGGCGAAGCATCATGGTAGTTTGACTATTAGATCAACTAGAACAAGCTTAGAGAAAAAGCGCCTTTCAGCCAAATGGGAAGGTCAACGAGAAGAACAAGGGGGGGCCATAAGGCCAGGAAGTCAAGGGCGGATGAGAGACAAGGCATGGGAAGCAGGCAACGCCAGGCGATGAAACAACATGGGGCGCACCAGCCCGAACTCTGAGGATCAACCAAACCTTAGATGGAGGACACAGCAAGACGCCTAAACCAGGAGAGTGCTCCGTTCGAGGAGATTCTATAACACTTCCACAAATGTAACATGTATGCACTGTATGCACTGCAGGGAAAAGAAGAAGGGAAATAAAAAAAAAAGGTAAAAAGGAAGGGTATGGGATTTTGTGCGCAATATGATAGAAACCGGGCTAAATGACGATTGAGAAACCATTGTTCCAAACAAACCTCCTTGAACCCGGCGTCGGGTGTGTGTCAAACAGAGCAGTTGGAAGAGCGATGAGAAAGTCAAAATCCGAAATCCCTGGTGGGAATTCATTACATAGCGTGTTTACTGAAGAAGTCGTCGCATGGCCGATAGTATGGATGATGTTATGTATCAGTGGTGTGGATGTAAGCAAGGGTACATACCTATGTTTTATGTTTCGCCAGATAGATTAAAATTAGTATCAGCGCGTATGTAGTTAACTACAGTGAGCGTTGTTTGAACGGAGAAAAGAGCCGGCACAAGCAACGAATTCCGCTGCAGGCAGTTTGTTAATGTGCGACCGGGGAACCCGATTGACCAATTGGGTGGAGAGGAGCTGCATTCTGTGTTTGTTTTACATCAACGCGGAAGAGATGATGGTTGACGTTGTGATTTGGAAGACAAGGGAGTGAACAGCAATGGTGACAATGAAGAATGACGCCGCAGCACGCGTGCTGAACTCTCGTAACAGATGACTGTGGAGGGTTTAGCTAACTAACTCAGCTAACGAGTTATTGGCGCGTTTAGGCACAGACTTGGTCGCAGGACACGGTGCGACATCTGATCCTTGGGCAGACTATTGGGTAGCGGCATTTCCCAGCCAGGTCAAGCGGTCAGTGCAGAGGTTTGTGATCAACTCGAGTGATGGGATCTGTTGGTTGGCACGAACTGAAAATAAATCGCCAACAGCCAAGCTTGAAACAGTTTCGAGCCCCGGTTTAGGGCTCGCCAGCGAATGATCTCACGGCGCCTACTCGTGACAGCAACAGCAAGGTTGATTACGCATTATTAATAGGGCTCGACTCGAGTCAAAACAGCAGGGGGGTTCCCTTTTAGCTCCTCGGCACCCAAACAACAACTAAATTCCCCCCCTAAACCCCACTCCGCTACACCCCCCTGGCTCTTCCATCTCAGCGCGTAATTCTACCGCTTCTGCCCCAATCACGTTGCTGCCCGGTGCTTTTTCCCTCCCCTCCCTCCAGAGCCAAACCATTCTTCTCATCCATCTCCCTCCCATGGTTGGATACGATCCTTTTGACGCTCGTTCTGATTCAGCAACCGCCCGGCCCCAAGCATGCATCAAGCTTCTGCAAACAGTATTCTAGCCCTTGTTGCCAACTAGTCTATCATTGCCGAACCATTCATTGATTGTTTCTTGCTGTGACTTTTTTTTTTCCCTGCGATGCATATATATCGCCATAATGACCTCCCTTTTTTCACGAGGGTTGACCACATGCTTCCATCTCATGTGTCTTCTTTTCACCTCATTTATTTGTTAAGCTAGTTTTCTTAACGAATTTCCTTGCCGTTCTTCTCTTTTCTTTGATTTTATCACGAGTCTCTTGCTACTTAGCAAAGCCTTGTTTCTTCGTTGGTGTATCTGGTATACTCCAACGGCCTATCCATAATTCTGGTCCTACGCCTGCCACTGCAAATTGGCGTAAATCAGTCGCTTATTCTACCGTTTCCCCCTTCTCGGAAAGTGGAAAACGGAAAAAAAAAAAAGGTTTGTTGAACAGATCTCCTCTACCTGCTGTCTCCCTGTAGTCACGGCTTCCATTTTGTCAACGAACGATCTAGTGTCTGACTTGTCTAGGACTCCCTTCTCCTCTCTCTCTCACCGCGCAATCACACTCCCAAATCATTCCGCCGGTCGGACAATTCACATCGAAGACGCTTGATATATCAGCCTCGATCTAATAATTTAATAATCTTTTTTCTCTCTGTTTCCCAAAATCTGACGAAAATTGCGTATACTTGCAAATACCCCCGGCGGTCTATTTTGCTTTGCATTCGCGTATCATATTCTTCTATAGCTCGCAAAAAAGTCGGCGTCGTTCACCTTGTTTGAATCTTCGCGCGCTCTCGCACTTGACCTTTCTTTTTGCCTATCTTTCTTACAATGGCTCCTTCAGTTGTCGAGACCACAACGTCCCATTATGACCGGAAAGCGATGAACGAATTTATTATGACGCCAGTCTCCAACGAGATGATCCGCTATCTGGGCAAGAAAGCATCCCAGGTCCTTCGTTGTGAAGATGATCCCATTCCTGCCTCGTGCAGCCAGGGACAACCCCTCACCCCTCCCGAAAGTCCCAATCCCGCTAACATCGACTCTCACCCTCAACGTCGCCTCCCATCCGTTGAGACCTTTATCCGTAATCTAGTCAAGCGATCCCATGTCGAGGTGCCCACCTTGATGACCTCGCTAGTCTTCTTGGCCAGATTGCGCGCAAAACTGCCTCCGATGTCTAAAGGAATGCGGTGTACTCCTCATCGCATCTTCCTGGCTTCTCTCATTCTTGCTGCCAAGAATCTCAACGATTCGAGCCCCAAGAACAAGCATTGGGCACGCTATACCGTTTTGAACAATTACGATGGCTTCGGCTTTTCCTTGCCGGAGGTTAATCTAATGGAACGCCAATTGCTTGGTTTGCTCGAGTGGGATACTCGGGTTACAGAGGAGGCTCTTTTTAAGCACTTTGAGCCTTTCCTCGCACCGATTAGAGACCGCCTTCAATTGAAAGATGAAATCGAAGCTGTTCATGAGAGTGAATGGCGACTTCAAGCATCAATGCTGCAACACCCTAGCTCTCGGGACGTTTCACCACCATCCCACTCCCGTATCCCCTCAAGAGGAGTTTACAATTCCCCCATGTCTATCTCCAGCCACTCGGGCTCTTATATCCAGCGTCACAAGCGTCGGCAATCCTCGTACGGCGGTGGCCGTTCCATTTCCCCACCTTCCATCAGAGATGTGCCGGGTCTAAGCTACGACGCTAGCATCCATGGCTCGTCATCCAGATCCTCCAGCATTGCTCCAAGTTCACGTGGGACACCGGCAAGCTTCAGTACCTCCTCGACCGCTGACATCATGATCGACGACTCCAAATCTAGCCCTTCGATGCTATCCAGCTATGTTACCATTCAACATCTCAAACCAAAGGCTAAAACTCAGGTCTTTGCAGGGTCCGAGGATCTTCACCTACACCCCAAGAGAGCCAAGACTACCGGAACAGCTGCAAATGGAAACATGTTTTCGAGGTTTTTCACCTCGGCGGCACATTCGTATGCGGAGAAAAGGATGGTTCGAGCAGCTGCTAAAGTCTAAACTCATATATATTCCTACATTTTCATCCCGCCCTTTTCACGTGCTTCTTGTCCCCCTTTTTTCCGCACTTGCTTCTTTGACTTAAACCTCCACTTTGGTGTATTCCCAAATACGTTTGTTTGAACGAATTTCCTTGGGCACTTTTTGGCATTTCCGGCATTTAGCATCTAAATCTAGCATTTACCGTTCGGCGTTTGGGCGGGACGGTCATCTTATGTCTTTGTTGTTTGCATGGACGTAGGATACTATACGATATATATCTACTCATGCATTAGACACTACAAATCCAAGATCCAAGATCTTTTTGCAATTGTAGTATATATGTACATTAATAATAAGACTGCCTCGATCCCCTGAGCGCTTGTTACGAGGAAAAAATTCACCCATGCCAATGCCCGTACCCCGTTGGTATGTAATTCAGTTGGAGAGAAAAAAAACCCGCATCGTTTCTGCTAGACTCTTAGCAAGGCACGGAGAGCATGCCGGTAAGCTTTGACGGGTAGATACAATCTATAGCGTATCTCTGGGCTTTAATCATTCGCAACTAGCTCTTGGGATAGAATCTCCTGCTCTTGTAATCTCTAGGCGGCTTTTTACTTTCTTCTTTTTTTTTGTGGTCTCAAAGTCTAATTCCACAACAGGTCCATGTGAGAGAGAAAAGACACTCTGGAAATCCCCGGCATCAGTGTAGCTATTTGCATATGTATTGTAGGGTCCGTCTCATTCAAACACACAAAAAAAAGCAAAGGCCGAAACACCATGAGATATGTATTGGTTCGCCCCTCATGATTTTCCTTCGCTATTGCTACCATTCCCATTATTTTCTCCATCCGGCAAATCCATTCCAACTCTTCTCGCCGTTAGACGGACACGCTCCTGCTCATCCATATCTGCACCAGGGTTATACCGTTCCAATAACGTCGTGTACTGCCTCTGCGCTCTCAGATATTGCGCGAATTGCTCCGCCTCTTCCATACGTGCTTGCGTAATATTCGCACCTCCATTTGTATCTTCCCCTGGATTCACGAGATATGTGCGGATTCGTCTTTGGAGAGGGGAAGGAGAGGAGAGTGGGCGCTGCGGGAATTCACGCAGGAGGGAACGGTAGATGGAGCGAGCTTGGAAGCTGGTTTGAGTGGACATTGTGAGTGCTTTTTAGTCCAGGTCGGGAAGATGTGACAGGCGATATCACTGGGCAAAAGGGCGGGAGTTCAATTGGGGTTCATGGAACAAGGCTCTTCTGCTCATTCAAGCAGAGCTCGAATGCAGGTTAGGTGAAGGAACGCGATCGCTGAAAAGCGAGACCTAGCTGCTCAAACGCATGCTAACCGTAATAGGACTAGGCGTTTGGCCTTACACGCCAAGCCGTTCATTACAGAGAACGAAAAACAGCATCGCGCAAGAATTGGTGATGAAGCTTTAAAAGTCAGCCATTCCTGCTTTCCAAAGCTGCCCAGCAATTACACTGTTCCCTCTCAAGTCATCATTATCATAAGGTAATGTTGTCGCTGTGCCAGGTTTGCAACAGTAAACCATTCAAATACCGTTGCCCCGCATGCAATCTTCAGAGGTGAGCGAAATAGCACATCATGCTGACTTTAGAAGCTTCAATAATTAACACTTTGGGGGAAAAAAACTCCAGTTGCTCTCTTGGCTGTTCACAAGCACACAAGCCGAACTGTACCCCAAAATTGGCGGGGTCAGCTCCGAAAAATGAGGCAGGAAACGAAACTTCCACCTCACGACCGGCTGACGAGATAAACGAGGCATACCATGGCAACAGTTTGGAAAATAAACCTCCCAGGAAGGTTTTAGGGTTCGCCCAACTAGAAAAATCGCAAGAGCTACAGCAATTGCTTAATAAACACCCGTCGCTACGTTCTCGCCTCCGGGATATTCATAGGAGCACTCTCGAGGAAGAATGGATAGAGACAGTGTTTTCAATTCGAGCGCGCGGGTACGTCCGGGGCAGGGAAGGACATAAGCACAGGACGGCAAACAACCGAGGGCTATGGACTGCTGAAAAGGGGTTCAAAAGAGGCCTGAAACGTGTTCAAAAATGGAGAGAGAGTTGCGAAACCGGCACTGCCGGTGCCGATGGAGAGTTGTTTGTGAGATTTATTGCGTTGGTATTGGGCGAGGATGGAATGCAGCCAGGGGATCGTCATATGCAACAAGGTTTCACATGAATTCTTCTAGTGGGCTGCCCAAAGTAAGGCTGTAGCCGGCTTCTGACACTTGATCCGGCTTGTCGATTTTCAAAGAGGCCTTTGGCGTGGCATGCTCTATTCGAAGGCCGGCGCAGATGAAGCGATTCCCCGGTTGCCAACCAAAGCACATAACGAACTTCTATATCCGCCTCTTATCCATTATCCGAATGTTGGGTGGCCCGAAACAGAAACAGCGCTTTTCAAACCGGCTAATCTGTCCACTAAGGCCACTGAGAACACCTTTAACACAACAGTGAAAAGCCCGTGTATGCTCCCAGCTACACGAACCATCTGTTGTTGGCTTCTCGAACACTTCCCTCAATCTTGTGAGAATTGTTGGCCCTGGAAGTTGGAGCTTCTCTCAAGTAGCGAAGTGGTCAGGAAGTCGGTGGATACCACAAGTTAGCTGACACACCACGGCTATCCCAATTTAGGAGAATCTTAACATGGTGGTTGCGCTGCAGTTACAAATTTTGATCGAGAGATAGTGAGTTGTACAAAATTGTTGAACCAACAGCATCTGTGGGATCGGCTGAGACAGGTTCTGACCAAGTTGGCAAGTCAGGGACGGTGAATGGGGGCTCACCAGCTAAATCATATTTAGTAAAGGACACGGAGTACATCCACCAAGAATGCTGGGCGTTTTCTTCTATATAGCCAACATCTTGAACGGTTTCATTCTACAACTTAGGAACGAGCTGTGGCTTTTATGGGAATAGAGTCGACCACCGAATTGCATGAACATGAGCCTACTTCAGAAGAGCGAGAAAAAGAAAAGAAAGAACCAAAATGTAAAACATGCTTCTCTTTGTCAAACGTAGCGACAAATGCTCTCATGGGCAAGGAAAGCCAATTTCTCGAGCTTGACCCAGGCTGAAGCAACAGGCTTAGTATGGAGCCGTCAAGTTCGCCTTGTTTCAGTAGACTGCAGGTATGAACTGTCAACTGACACACAGAGAAGTGTCTTTGGAAGGTTCCTGAAATAGTCCCAAAAAAGGCGTGAGAAGGACTTGTTAGAGAAAGTTAGGTTCACTGCAAGCCAGACTTTGCACCTCGCTTGTCGTTTCATGTGGCAGAAAAGCTCCTCGCCACCAGCACTAACGATTGACCGAGACTGACACATACAGAGGCCGTGAACTGCCTATCGAGTGCTCCGTAATCCCCGATGAAGATGGGCCAATTGACTTGACTCCCTTCCGGTCGACCTTCCATCCGTTCGTTGGGGTTTTGCATGCACCCAGCCTTTTTCGTCCTTTTTAGGTACGGCCACTCATTTACTAGCTTTAGTTAGAGCAACAAAACTATCGTTCACCTTGGGAGCTGTCCCGATCCACCACCAACCTTTTTCTTTTTGGCGTTGTCCGTGCAATTCACTAGATATTGAGGTGCCGTTTCATCTCGTTGTGGCTTGTTCGGCGAGGACGTCGTCGAAGAAAGCTGAAACGTGACCCCAAGCTTATTTTCCTGGACATCTTTGATCCTCAACACCGTTCGTGTTAGCAATTGACGTATCATCATGCACTGAAGACATCAGGTTCCTACCGCAATGCAAACGTCATACCGTGTCCCCGTCCGCGTCCTCGCGCCTCCTTATTAAGTCTTCCTCGATCTCACAAAGTGCCAGTTTCCCCTTCGAAGTTCACATAGTCATGACGCCTCAACACCTGAGGAACAAGTCGGTAGGAGATCTGATAAAAAACCAGCCTGTTCCTCCACCGCCGAGACCTCCCCTGCAAAGTCGTACGTACTCTGCCCCCGCGGGTGAACTTCCTCTTCACCCCGCTTCGAAACAACGAGAAGCTATAATTGCAGCTATTGATGAAGCCAATCCCCTGTCCTCTGGTCAGGACGCTTCCGGGCAGATCCCAAATGACACCATGGTATGTATGAACACCGTGCACAATATTCCTTTCGACATTCGTTCTCGCGCAACCCAGTGGCCTCTGCTTTCCTATGCTATTCCGGGTTGACCTTTCTGTTATTTCTGTTTGTAGGTAAGCGTGCCGTCCCAACACCGCCTTCCTCAGGTAAACATGGCGGTTGTCGGAACACGAGGGATAGGGAAATCTACGCTTGTAAGGTATGCTCTGGATCTGAAGCAGACTCCGATTGCCCGCTCGTCGGTAAAGAAAATGTCTCTTGACGGAACCATCTACCTCGTTCGACTCTTGGAGATTGGCATCCATAAAATCACGGTCGATGAACACGGGAGAATTACATGGCCAAGATTTCTCGGAGAGCAGGCGTTGCCTCCCATTGACGGGGTTCTTGCGTTGTTTGACTCGTCTGATCCTCGCAGTCTTACGCAACTGTCTCAGCTCCTCAGTAAGTCGCAAGATAAAGAGTTGATCCTGCATTTTTTTTTTTCTTGTGCCGTTGGTGGCCCGCAGCCAGCGTGTGACACTTACTTAATGAACCGATGTATAGAAGCTGCAAGGAACACTAGAGGAACAGAAGTTTTGCACTGGCATCTATATGTATGTACAGGATTATGTGCATAATAAAACTGACAGAAAGATCCTTGATGTATAGGTGCATTGCAAAAGACAAGTAATATACCGTTTCTTGTCGTGGCTTGTAAATGCGACACTCCACGGCATTCTGCCCAACACGAACCTGCAGTTCTCGAGCAGGCAAACCGACTTCTTGCGGGAACTGAAGCCCTACAGACGTCTATCCGTGTTTCCGAATCCTACAAGAAATGCATTTCTATAGTCCTCAGAGCAATAATTGTTCGAACCTCCGGTAAGGATATTTTAAGGGCTTTATCGGGTGCTTAAATTGTTGTGTGTTGCGTCTCCACTTTGATTTATATCATTGTGCGTCTGGACAAGGCCTATTTCCACCTTGCCTGGCCAGCCAACCCGTTGAGATTGCCCGCCCTGCCTTTTTTTTTTTTTTTTTCCTGTGATGTTGCATCCTTTTCCTTGCTGCCAATTATTATCACTCATCTTAATGTTTTTGATTCTTCTTTCCCGCTTTCTTTCCTTCCTCCCTTCCCCTCCCTTTTTCCCCCCCCTTAATCCATCGTTCGCTCGGTTTAATTTGCACAAACGGGGCTAATTTCCAGCATGAATTAAAAACTGGTCAACCACTTGGTGCGGAGTACTACTAACCTGCTAGGTTAACCCCCTGCTCCCATCACGCTAAATCGTGCTCTGTGCTTCTCCACTCTCAAGCCCGTCCACTCGCTCTGCACTGTTATTAATATAACCACCCTGTTATTATAGGCCTGTCCACTCTAATCCCTGTCAAAACGCAGGCGTTGAAATTTAATGTCTGACATCTAGCTTCGATTTGACAATCGACTCGACATCTGTGTCTGCATTGTTTCTTATTTTATTTTATTTTTATTTTTGTTCTCTTCCTTGACCTGCACTGATTCAATTGGCTCGACCCACTGATCTTACTTGTTCTGCAGATGTAGCTTCTGAAAAGCATCGTTCTCCCCCAAAAAATCGAGCTTCTGCTGGAAACATCCCTTCACGCCAGAACCCTTATTTGAACCGTCAACATACACGAGCGCACTCTGAAACGCCAAAAGGCACATCTTTTAACCCCGCCAATCCTTATCATAACGAAGGAGTCCATCACGACTCCGCACCTGACTCAAACCTGGCTCTCAATGTGCATGGTTCTAGATATGGGCGCAGTAATTCACAGCCTGTTCCACCACGGACACCTCCTGGGAATCGGGTGAACCGTGGTTCTTCCTTAACAGTAGATCCAGTGCCCGAGGAATCCTCTCCTGGCAGCTTCGCGCACCAGCGGCTGCGGACACAGTGGAGGCACAGTGCCGGTTCTGACGCATTCAATTCGTTCCTAGATATGGAAGATGAAACGGAAGATTCCTCATATCCGCTCACGAGCCCGTCAAGCCCCAGGGTATCCAAAGAGAAAACAGAAGATCCTGGCTTTACCTTTGACGAACTCGTCGACCGCTTGCTGTCCATGCCGTTAACGAAGCAAGATGCAAAATTCCCATCGATATTCTTATGCCTATACCGTCGATTCGCAACTCCTTCGCAACTCTTATCGTCGATAATTGAACGATTTGAGAAGACTGAGGATATCGAAGTTCCTCGGCTAAAGCGCCATGCAGACCAGTTAACCATGCTCAACGTGTTGGCGCAATGGGTGGCCGAATATCCCGGAGATTTCGGAAGCGCAAAGCCGCGGAAGCGACTTATAGATTTCATCGCATACCTCGAAAAGGCGATGATTTTCGCGTTTGCGGCCAAGGAAATGAGCTCATTTCTTGAAAAATCCGTGGAAGATGATGATATCGGTTGGGCAATGAAGGACGACAAAAGTGAGCCCGAAAACGTCGAAACTTTCTTAGACACCTCTGTTCAAAGCTCTCCGGCGACGTCTGTGACCCAGAATACGGATGAGACCATCCAAGCAATGACCGCTCTTGACCTAAATGAAGAAAACCTCGACCACGCATCTCAATACTCTAATTTGTCGATGACTTCGACGCTTAACAGATCCGGCAGCATTTCTAGTCAATCGTTCAAGACACTGTTGAGCACAGAGTCGGCACAGCGAGAAGCCCAACGACTTGAAGTAATACCACGACACACTTTAGGCAAAACACAATGGCGCATCTTCATGGAGATACCAGACGAAGACTTTGCACGAGAGCTCACCCGTATCGATTGGGTAATGTACAGCGCCTTTAGGCCAAGAGAGCTTATTCGCCATGTGAGTACATCTTCAGAAAACAAGGAAAACCCGTCGAGCCATTTAGAAAACGTGAATAGAATGATAAAGCAATTCAATCACCTGGCATACTTTGCCGCAAGCATGGTTTTGCTTCGTGATAAGGCTAAGCACAGGGCACAAGCATTAGAAAAGTTTATGAATATCTCATGGGTTAGTAACACCGCAAGTTTAGTCCTTCACATTGTAGATCATAGACTAACCAATCCGCTTTCGCGCAGAAATTACGCCAATTATATAATTATAATTCTCTCGGAGCGATTATTGCAGGGCTGAATGGGACTCCCGTCTACCGATTGGCACAAACTCGAGATCTTGTCTCGCTCCCTGTTCAGAAACAGTTTATGAGCTTGGTTATCCTAATGGGTACTCAAAAAAGTCACTTCGCATATCGATTGGCATGGGAAAACTCGTTCGGTGAACGCATACCTTTCCTCCCTCTTCATCTTCGTGACCTTGTGTCGGCAGAAGAGGGTAATAAAACGTTTATCGGTGATCGCATTAATTGGCGCAAATTTGAGATCATGGGTGATGTGATACTTGGTGTTCAGCAGAGCCAGAAGACCCCATTCCCGGCATTTCACATAAATGAAATAGTACGGCGATTGGTATTAGAGGCCCAGTTTGAAGGGGATGAGGACGTGAGTAGTTATTAATTACTCTCTGGTCAAGCTCTTCCACATAAGGCTAATATATATCACCCAGGAGTTGTACAGCCGAAGCTTGCAAGTAGAGCCATCTGCCGTGGTAAGCGGAGGCCAAGATCATAGGCATAAACGCTTCGGATGGCGACGGAGTTAATTTATTATATGGCCCACGATTTTCATGATGATACGTTCATATATACTACAAGCGTTATAGATTTGGATATGGTCACCCTGAAGTTCACAGTACAATCGCGCATCGTTCTCTCACCTCACTACGGTCTCCGAGTAGGATGCAGCAACATCCTATTTTTGGCTTTGTTATATGATATGATATGTCTTTCTTACCTATTTCTCAAAAAAATAACGACTGTTAATGCACCAACAAATCATAGCTATATATCCTATTTAGTCCTTATTCACTTCAATATGTATACTCTCACCTTTTAAATGTTGAGGTCGGTTTAGATGATCAGGGCGTTTTGGTGAGACTGAACCGCTTTTTTGCTTCCTGTTCTCGGAGCGTGTGCTCGGGCGGTACATCTCCGTTTCGTCGTGAAGGTGGTATGATTTGCAATGGATGTTTTGAGTTTTTGGACGTGGGTTTAAGATGGGGATTCTTGTCATATCAGGCCCGCTTACGGAGTACTGTCTAATAATAAAAAGAGGATTGGTCGTCTCTTTCACCCCTTGCGTGCATCTTTTGGTTTTTCGGAACAGAGGTGACATTTGCTTTGAGCCCGAACAGATGTTGGCCCCAGGTGGGCAAGCGTAACCGAGGGGCATGTTCGGCTAAAATAGCCCCGCGGAGCGTGGAAGAGTATTACGTCAGGCGAAAGTTTCCGCTGAAGACTCTCCGCCCCAATGAACAACCAGGCGAGATTCAATCCCGCCCATCTTTATCTGGCAGATCAGGAAATCCTCCTCCATCCCGGTCAAACATGGCTGCAAGGACGGTGCCTAGCTCCTTTTTGAGAGGGATTAGCAAGACTCACTCTTCAGGTGGAATTTCGGTATCGCCGCCACGATGGATTGTGTTGCGGTCGAGGACTGTATACACTCAAGCTGCGAGGATTCCGGTGATTACTTCTTCGCGGTCGCGCCACAGACCAACATTGTTGAGATGGCATCAACCAGTTGCATCGCAGACACCGGTGAACGTTCCCGCGAGCAATAGGACGATATTCATTCAGACGGAAGTCACCCCCAATGCAGATGTGAGTGCTTTTTTTTTCCGCTCTTTTGTCCACGGGGCTCGGTGGCAACGTTTGATAGAGAAACTGAAAGGCTTGCTCTAACATCGTATTTCTAAACCAGGCTCTTAAATTCATACCAAATTACCCCGTTCTTCCAGAGGACTTCCCAACGCCGTTCCTCGAGTATTTATCTCCCCGCTCCACCCTCGCTCCGCCCCATCCGTCTCCGCTGGCTGCCAGACTACTCAATGTTGACGGAGTCTCATCAGTTTTCTACGGACCAGATTTCATCACGATAACTAAAGCGGGCGATGCTAATTGGGCGCATATCAAGCCTGAAGTATTCAGCCTCATCACTGAAGCGGTATCATCCGGCGAACAGTTAGTGAATACTATCGCTGCGAAAGAGGGGGATGAAGCCGGCCAAGAAGCAAGTGGGGAAGAAACTGCGGAGTACGACGAGGAGGATGAAGAGGTGGTAGGAATGATTAAGGAGCTGTTGGAGACGAGGATTCGGCCGGCGATTCAGGAGGATGGTGGGGATATTGAGTTTAGGGGGTTTAAGGATGGGAATGTGTTACTGAAGTTGAGAGGGGCGTGTAGGACGTGTGATTCGAGTACGGTGACGTTGAAAAATGGAATTGAGTCGATGTTGATGCATTATGTGAGTTGCATACCCCCATTTTTACAATCTTTTTCTTCTTCTGGGTTTTGTATGCTCGAGCAAAGATTTTTATTATTATTATTATTATTATTAGTGGCTGACCATGCTTCTTTGCTTTTCGTCCGCTAGATTGAAGAAGTCAAAACTGTTACACAGGTCCTCGACGAGGAAGAGGAGGTTGCTTTGAAGGAATTCGAAAAGTTCGAGGAGAAGTTACGGCAACAGAAGGGTCCTGGTGCCACTGCATCGACTGTCGGCAAGGGAAGCCTCGACACCGTAGATGCGTAGATGCGTGAATTTTTTTTTTAAGATTTTATGTGTCTCGCGTTTTTTTGGTTTCTTTGTTACCTTGCTGGACGAGTTCAAATGCCGGCGTGGGCTTGTAGGATACTTTTTTCCTTTTTTTATGCCGATTGGCTCCCTTTATTTCCGTCATCATAGACAATGCTCACTACTCAAATATCTTGTTCGAATTAATGTCTTACTGGACCATGTCAGCTCGATAACGCGATGAAAAGACTAAGAAGAGTCAAGGTTAATCTTGCTATGTGCACTGCAAGAAACCCCCTTGCTATTGGAGCTGCCAGCTTCACTCCGGCCTGGTCTTTGACATGCGCGGCGCAATTGTCCCAACAAACGGCCGCCAATTGGGCCCAGGAGCATAGCTGGAGTTTGAATATACGAAAGTATCGCTAAACCCTTTCGTGTGCATGTATGTACAAACAACTCCATATACTACTACACGCTATTCTGGATTAGGATGGGAGCTCTTCTGCCTCTAATCAGCGAGTTTTGCATCTACGGAGTCGGGTGGAAGGGTGGGAAATGGCGACTTGTGTCATCTATGGCCTATCTTGTTGAGTTTGGAGCTTCCATTTGAGAATCCTAGTCCTTTGTTCAAGCACACATGGAACTTATATTGAGGGAATCCGTGGTGGAAGCGGGGTGGCCTCGATCATGTTGGATTCGTATTAATGTCGATTGAAGTATTGGTTACTTGGGGCTTGCATGGCTACCTTGGATTGAGGAGAAGGCGGATGGGAGATCGGCTTTGGTCTAGATTCTCCAAGAGCGGCTACGTACCATTTTTTTCCCCCTTTGTCCTTCTCCTCTTCTGCTCCTTGTTCTCTTCGTCGCCCGTACTCCACAGCATGTGAAGGAAAAAGAGAGAACATCATGTATGTCAGGTAGGTATGTATGTAGGTAGGTAGGATGTATGCACAGCCCAGTATCTCATGTGATGGACCATGACACGGGAAATCATCTCCACAATCTCCAGTCCGGAACTCTCTCGGAATCTAGTTTTGGCATGGATTTGGAGATATGGAGGGAATTCCTCATTTGGTCAGAGATATTGGGGTTATCCTCGCCAGCTTTCTCTTAGAGAAAGAAAGAAACCTCACGATGTATTTTGGGAGAACTCGCAAAAGATTCTGATGTATATAGCATACAATGAGAGCTTATGGTTAGAGTGTTTCTACCGATGGGGCTCAGTAGAGAGTCCTTGAAAACATAGCGCGTGTATGAATGCTGCCTTGCAGTAGCTGGGGAGCCGTGCTGGGAGCAGCTATGGTCAGATGATTCGTACCTGTCATCCGTAGGGCTTCCAAGGTTGCTAGAAGTCGTGTAACAAAGAATACTTCGCGGACCCATAGTTAATAGAGAGATTTCGGCCTTTGGCTCCCAAGTTTGGCCTCGGGAAGAGAAGGTAGGGCAAAGCACGTATGCAAGTTGGGAAGAGAGGAAAACGACTCTTTTCCACTGCACTACAAGTACATCTGAGCCCAAGAGCACATTGAGAGTTGGAACTGCGGGGTGTATGTTTGTCTGCATATTAGTAGGGAGTTGGGATGTACGGTATCTACCTTGTAATTCCTCTTTGCTCCAAGTGGCTTTCCATCGATATTTACTCGTGCATATGACTACTTATTGTCCAAATCGATTCATTAGGCCTCCATGCCTGGCGAGTTTCTCCTAAGATGCTGATGTTCCAAGTGTTGAGAGATAAAAGAAAGCTGGCAAGCTTGATCCTCCCTATCGCCCGGCTATTTCATGCCGTCTCAGTGGCACACAACAGCGGTATCGAGTTTGAGCGTTTTTTGAATCCTTGTCTTAATCAATCAACTAAATGATCGCGTAGCGTCTTGTCGTCAGGAAACAGATGACTATACCTGGGCTGCCACCATGCTCACAGTCAAGGGGCGGGATGGGGTAGGCCTGAAGATTGCTCCAGCAAACCGAAAAGAAAAAGGAAAAAATAAAATAAAAAAGCTTCCATCAACAAGGGATTCTGCCCTGGTATAGCTATCGGCATTCGTTTACAACCGCCACGGCCTGTCATCAGCTTTTTGTGGACGGGAAATTCGGCTCCAAATCGGATCAACTATATCAGCCTTGGAAGATGTGAGAATTGAAATCGAAAGATCTGCATACAAAATAGTAGTTAACGAAGATCCACATCATCGATTCTGACTGAATCTACATTTTCGGAGTACTCCGTACTTGGTATGGAAATCGTCAGCTAACCCACAAAGTCTAGGATACTATGCATGCAAAATAAACTTGGCCCCGTCGATAAAGTTGACTACTTTGTGCTTCATCGCAGCTCTCCCATCTCGCTGCTCGCCATGTGCTTTTGCTTTTGTGGGGTAGAGGCATGCTTTTCGCCACGAAACTTCGACCAAGACTCAAGGTCATCCATGGCTCTGGGGTCGATGACCCGAATTTTTGTTTTCTTTTTTTGCTCTTTAACCTGCTGGTTAGTTAGCGAACGAACAATGGTTCCCCATCCGACCAATACATAGCACCTTACACTTGGCTCCCCAGGATGCGGTTGGTAATAAAGAGAAAAAAAGGCGCTTCGAGGATAGTTCTTTGGCTTTTCGGATTCGGCTCACAAGAGGAAAATCAATCTTGTGTGTGGGGTGAAAGTGGGCTTGCCGTAAATTCCAAAGAGGGGGTCGTCCTTGCGTGGAATCCATGGAATCTCTCGTATAACTGCGCTGAAAGAGACGTGCTGATTGGGAGGGATCTCTATAGGTGGCCAGAGTCTCCACAACAGCTTGGAATATTTCGATACCAGGGCCTGTTGAGGCTTTTCTGAATCGAGGATTGATGGACACAGCAAGTCGTAGTGTTTGTATGGAGCAGCAGGTTCTGGAAGAGTTCGCTTCCATGCAGCATCTGGGATTGTCGAAGGGAGAGGAGCGTAATATTCCCATGTCTAAGGCAAATCCAGACTAGATAGCGTCCCAGAGTTGTCGTCAGTGGAATAAATACACATTTAAGTAGCAGTGGCATTCTCACATGTGGGAAACGACTCGAAATATTTATCCAACTACGAGTACATCGTCACTCATGAATGGAGGGGGCGCCTTTTTCTTGTCGCAAATTCAATTAATGAACCGGGGTGCAGATAATAAGAAAAGAGCACTCCACCACCATCTCAAGACTTCTTGCACAAGCCTATCTTTTTAATAGTTAGCTGCCAGCCACCAAACGGGTTGTGGGACAGATGTTGCTCTGCAAGGCCTCTGGCGTGGATTAAAAGATAAAATAAAAATGAGAGGGGAGACTCAAACCGCTTGCAAGAGTTAATCGGATCAAAAGTAACAGTTTAGTTAGTAGTTAGCAGTGAATCGCAGAAACGAAGATGAGCTTGGACGGCATTTCCTTCTGTGATGCAGTTATGTGGTTATGAAGAATGTTCATGCAAACCTCCTGGTGATGAAGCACATAAGCGTGTCCTTTCTGTCACCGTCTGTTTCACTCCAGCTTCTCCTTACCATATTATCTTCTGTTAAATAAGAAATCGCCAAATGATAACTAATAGCGCACATGCGACCAGTTAGCTTCTCCGAGTCCTGCGGCTAAAAGCACGACTGAACGTGTAACTAGTGAGGCCACGCCCACAGGCCTGATCGGATCCCACCAGAAAAGAGCAGGGAAATTTGTTCGAGACCCAAGGGAACAAAAAAAAAGAGAAGGGATTTTGGCCGTTGTGCGTCCTCTACTGCAGGAGTGAGAATCCACTTCTCAGGGAGCAGGGAAAAGGGGGTTCACTGCAAATAAGTAGACGCCGACCGGCTGCCTTCGTTCAACGGACAACTCTCATTCCCCCAGATAAGAACTAAATCCATTTTTCATTTTGCTTCTTCTCTTCCCTGGCACAACATAAACCCTAGCTGCAAATCGAGGACAAAGTCCCAGCCATTTAGGCTCGAAACGGCCCCAGAGTCTAACAAAGTTCCAAGAGCTTGCGTTCTTTCTCCGCAAAGTTAGTGCCACCAACTTCTTTTTCGAATACGTCGTAGACTTTCTTGGGGAGAGAAGTGAAGGGCGTTTGGATTCGATCTCTTCCTTGAAATCCAACTCTACACTCCCGCCACCCACCAGTTCGCAGTGTACATTGCCCCTCTTCGTCCTCCCTCCCCAGATTCCCATCAAGATTGATCTGGATTATGGTTCCTCTGACATGCGCTAATGGTTAGAAACGGCGCATGGCTTCTTCTGCTCATGCTCCCAGACTTCCATCTTCTGTCTTCTCTGGAATCTATCGCCATCGTATCCACCTCCTTACTTCTCTATCGCCTCCTCAACATCCCATCGCACAACACGCTCCTTGGCCGATCTTCCCACTTCCTTGAAGTCAACGCATCATATTTCGCATTCCGTTTTAGTCGAGCGAGAGTTTGTACGATATTACTGTTGGAGCCCCTGTCCGAACGCAACCATTAGTTCTACGCCTTCAGAACCACCCTGCCCGTTGTTTTGACCATTTGATGAACCTGCAAGCGCTGTAGACGCGCCCTGATTCTACTCGACCCCCAAACGAACCATCCTGCTTATCACGTCTGAACACTTGGTGGCGTTGGAAACAGGGATAAGACTGCTGCTCCTGCTGCTGCTGCTGCTCCGATAATATTACTCTCTGTCTAGATCAGGTAGGAAGCCCTCTTCCCCAATACCTCTTTCTTCTTTATTTGTCTCTTGAAATCCGTGCGCTAACCGACTCTTTTTCTCTTCTTCTCACTCCAGATTTGTCGCTTTGCAGATCGGAGGCGGCTCTTCTTCCTACCAATACCCACCAGATTGTTATATTTTTTTTTCTTTTTCTATTTAGATTGGCATAAGGTAAGGGATTCTATCCCATTTGGCCCCCCAGGTATTTGTCGCCGTCGCTTCATCCCTTTAGTCAAGAAGTTCCCCAGATAGTTTCGTACGGATCCGAAACATACTGTATTGCGCATCTAATCGGTTTCGCGCGCAATCTGCCTCTATGGATCTGTTTTGCTGAGATCTATTCTGGCTGATTGTGCGGCGGACATATCTAAACAATTACTTATAGAATGGCCAATATTGCACTGAAAGCCTTTCTTGTGCTTGACATTGCTTTTTCACATCTCATTCTGCCGCGCAACGCAACTGTTATGAGGCCACGCCCTGTTTCACCAGAATGCTGACTGTATCTGCGTCGCCTAATAAAAGAGGGTCTTATTGTTCTCTTCTCTCACTTTCTACCCACCCTGCAAGCTTCGCGTTTTGATTTCCCCTCTTGAAACTGTCAACATGTGAGCTAACACTGTCCTCATTCCACCAGATTTTTAGTTTACTAGCGATTTGCGATTTGCTATTCGGCATACGCGTGCATTCCTCTTGTTATATCCTCTCGTCGCATGCGTCACCTCAGACTTTGCTCATTCACTCCGGTCACACAAATCTTGCCGGTAGGAGTGCTCCAGCCAGTCCTTTTTCTCATATCTTGTCGTATCTACGGCTACGAACCTCTTAAGTCGGCCGCCGACAGTTGGTAGGTACCATATAACTCCCGCAATTACTCCATCGCGTCACCTTACCTCTTACCAAACACTTGCTAGGACCTTTATGTTGATCGTCTAGGATGTCTAACCGTGTTATCTCTTACAGATATCGCGTCCGCCGTCGTCAACACATGACACCATATGATAACGCTACAACTGCTAACCGCTTCGCTAATCTGAAGTTGTCGTACTTCGACCTTAGATGAACTGTGATCACTTGGGCCTCGTACTGAATCGCTAATAACAAAACCGACTCCCAATTTTGCGTATTCACCTTATATCTTCGGATAGCCCTTGTGGAGACAATCCACTTTGCTCTATTTTTAGTGGATGGGGTTATTTTATTTTATCTGGATTATCACCTAACGTTTTATTCTTCTAACAATTCACGATGGCAGCGTCCAGCAGGGCGAGTCAGCCTTCCAAAGCTACATTTGCTCCTTCTCCAAGCAACAATGCATCAATATTGCTGGAGAAGACGCGTCAGGGCGTTCGTCGCTCCACGCCAGATTCCGAAGCGCTTGCGTCTTCTGAGGATGAAAACGATCATCACGGCCAAGCTCAATCGCAACCTGCTCCTATCCCAAAGCCGACACGACGTACCTCGTGGCTAAACGAAATTCCCAGTTCATTACCCCGAAAAGCATCTTTAACTGCTACTAGTTCATTTTCCCCCGTCAATTCTAATCCCACGACACCTGCTGCAGACCAAGGTGCCTGGGGTTCTGCAACAAGCCCAGGACTCACAAGTTCAATTAACTGGGGATCTGCATCAAACGGATCTTTTCCATGGGGCACTGGAATTTGGAATACTGAAAACCGCAAAGAGCCACCTTCGAGGTTGTCTGAGGTCCTACAGTCTCCAACATCCATACACCCACCTGCCTCGAGCCTTGGTTCCGCCGACGAGGTGATCAGCCCCACGGCACGCTCCATTACTGAAGCATCCATACCCTTCGCAATCCCACTTCACCCTACACCCAAAACCTATCGTTCTCAGTCATATTCCGTTGGACAATTGGACCCAGAGGCCACTAATACAGTACCGGCCAAACCTGCCGCGCCACTGTCTGGTGCTCGTAGCAGAAACAGTGCGCAATACTCTGTCCAACGTCGCTCCTCACGGCCTAGCATGCTTGGAGAGCTAGCGCGTGACTCCGCCGTTCTCGGACGCGTTCGCGAAGATGATGATGATATTAGCCCCAATGATTCTGAAGGCAATAATAATTGGTCTTCTAATCAGGCACGTACTATCGAGCAACTGACTTTAGAAAATGCTCTTTTGCGCCAAGCTGCTTCAAACCAGCTTGAAAGCACGCGATTTCGGGATCGAACCCTTTCTTCTACTTCGGCTAACAGTGGATATTCTATTGCTCAGGGTCACAAATTACATCCCATCCATGGAAGCGTCCCCGAGGAGAGCGATCTAGCTGTCGAAGACTTGGACGAACTCGGCGAATTTCCCGGATATAACCCCTCACGCAGTAATCCGAGGAGGCGGTTTAGCTTGCATTCTGCTAATCTGGAAAAGCAGTTCCCGACTTTTGCTTCCTTGGAGAATCGTACGTTGGAGAATATCAAGCGGGCTCAATGGCAAAGTTCCCTTGGTTTTGGCGGTATTAGCGACATTCCCCAGAGCCGCCGCCACTCTTTTGCTGATGTTCCGACGAGAAACGTCTCTTCCCTGTCGGGTTCGGCAGATTCCCAGCCTCCTGTTGGCACAGCTATTAAGAAGCAGGATGAAGGCATTGGAAATTACGCGGAACCTGGCTTAAATGCCTCGTCCGCAGATAACCGTGAGTATCTCAAATCTCGTAACAATCAGTCCCTTGCCGAACGTGCAAAGGAACTAGAAGGTTTACGAGCTCGTCAATTTGCAGCTGCGTACTTCTCAGGGCATGATCTTTCAGCTCGTGCAAATGAACCTGCTCCCTCATCGGGGATATCTACAGCTTTGCATCAAGCATACGTCATGCCGAATGCTTTTGGCCGACAGCATGCAGCATTGGCACAACCACATCAGAATCAACAGCTCTTTGTCGTTACGTTCAAATGCTGCCGGGCAGATGTTTTTTATATTCAGGAGGATACCGGGTTGCAGGTCAAGCCTGGTGACCTTGTCATTGTCGAAGCGGATCGTGGAACCGACCTTGGCACTGTGGCACATGCAAATGTGAGCTGGCAAAAGGCACGGGAGTGGAAGGAGCACTATGCAGAGGAGCATTACAAATGGTTGATGCTGTTTTCTCGCCAAAATCAGTCAGGTGCACCACATGCAATCAATCCAAATGGTCCTTCAAGCTTAGGTGGAAGTGCTGTGGGCGGCATGGGCCCCCAAAGTCCGCACGCTGGCCAGGAAGTACAAGGCGGAGATATTAAACCCAAATTGATTAAACGACTTGCGCAGAGCCACGAAATTCAGACTCTGCGGGACAAGGAAGGGAATGAGGCCAAGGCAAAGCGTGTTTGCCAGCAAAAGGTCGTGGAACACAGGTTAAATATGGAAATTCTCGATGCTGAATTTCAAATGTATTTCTAACCTCGCACAAGGTCCCTGACTGTCATTGCAACGTTGCTAACATTGAGATTACTAGGGACTGGAAGAAACTTACCTTCTATTATTTTGCCGATACATACATCAATTTTAATTCTCTGGTTACGGATTTATTCAAAATTTACAAAACCAGGATCTGGATGTCCGCTATTAACCCCGCGTCTTTCGTTACGCCCACCGCTGGTTTGCAGGTTCCGGGAAGCCTTGGTTCCTCGTCCTCTTTGGGTTTCAGCCAGGATCCTCATGCAGACCGGCGTCGGCAGCATGATTACAAGCAGTATGGCACAGGAATCAATCAAGGGTTGTCTCCAGGGATTTTCGCTGAACCTTTGAATAGAGAGGCGCCTGGCCAAAGGCCCATGCGTTCTCCGTATTTAGACAATTATCAAGCGTTGGGAGGTGCTAGGCAACCTGAAGCTGGCTACAGCAACTATACGCCTGGCTTGCAACGTCAGACAGACCCGTTCAACTCCTACCAATCCAACTATGGCATATCGGATCCCGGAGCTGCTGGGTTTGCAGCTGCGGGTATTCGCAACGGCTATCCTGGACAGGAAGAATGGTCAACCCGGTTCCAAGGCCTATCGCTTGGTTCTTGATCGAAAGGGCGGCCTATCAGACTGTTGTTCCTAGGAGTACAGTTGGCAGTTTGACGTCGCTAGCTCGTATTATCCCGCCTTTTTAGTCTTCCTCTCTTGATTTCCACAATTGCACCGGGAGCAACTATTATGATCGCGCCGCATTATCTTATTTTACATCTACAACTTTTAACACCTAATGTTTCGCTTCATTTTACGGGTTATTTCCTGCACGTTTGTACCACCGTCTTGTTTACATCGATTCTGGACATATAGGTGAACTAGACATACACTTGGCAACAGGACGGCGCGGAAGGAGCTTAGGATACGGATTTGTTTTAACGGCTATGTTGACATTTCAGTCCTTTCGGAATCCACCGATAGATTATCTCGACTCATGACTTACTGATTGACCTTTCAAAACCATCATCAACCGCGACTGGCTTTTTTTCCTTTTACCGCCTCGAGACAAACCTCCGCTTTAGTGTTTTGCCTACCCGCATTTCTTTTCTTTGCCCCCCTAGTTCACCCTCCCACAGCGTTCATTTACAAACCGAAACGATGATTGAGACCTTAACTTTCCATTGCATGGAAGATCGCTTTTACCATGTGGTGTCTCCAGACTGGCTATGTTTTTGCGAGGACATTATTACTTGCCTGTGTAGCTTCTTACACTTGGGACAAAATTGAGAACAACAATGGTTTTTTAAAACTGAAGACGAGCAATTTGACTCTAGCTTGGTGATGGCACTGGACTATTCTTCGTGACATGTCCTAAGAGAACCCCCCTTGGTATATCAATTGCTTCATTTTTTTTTTTTTGACTCCTTGATTCGACGAGATTCAGGAGATAAAGTGTTGTGCCCTTTCGAACAGAGATTGTTTGGGGAACCTTTGGCATGTCTTCCTTCCCTTAAGCTTATTTTCTTTCTTTTCTCTTACATGTAACTATATTTATTACTTTCTGTATACTTATTGCTCTCCCTCCACCTCCTGTTGATGATGGTTTCACTGGAGCTGAGCTTCGAAGCTAATCCCGCGATTCCGCTCCTTTTCTTTTATTATACCCCATCCTTTCCTTTTAACTGCTTCTCATTGATATTCGCATGCTGGTCAATATCCGATAGGATAGACCTTCTATTTGGCCACGATACCACGATGCCCGGTCCTTTCCGAACACTTTGCGGTTTACCCAAGATCTGGATTTCTTTTCTTCAACGGCTTCGATTCCGAATTTACTTTTCTTGTTATGAGACTCTCCTGGGTCTCTTTCTACCCGGCCTCTTCAAATTGAGACAAATTTTTGTTTTAGCCCCAAGAGCGTTTTATCCAGCTAAGATGCGTATACATAAAATATATTATCTTTATTATCGGTTTTAAAATGATATTGCTTGAGTCACATGATGCCAATATCTTTCCCTATATGAACATGTGTCTCCAACTCTCGACCCCGCGTCGGACTTTTGCGTTGGAACAGAACAGCGCTTTAAAGGATCAACACGGCCAAGCCTATTCTTGTGAGGCGATGAACCGTGCTAAGCAGACCTGTAAGACCTAAACCCCTGTCCTGCCGTCGGTTTGCTATGGAAACTAAGCATGCTGAGTTCCTACAAGCACAACGCGGAAGGGCGCGAAATAAAGATGCTCCAGCGAGACAAGCGAGAGTTACTCGGGCAGTCTCGCATCGAACTACGTTGTCTGATGCAGCCGGAGACGATGACGATGTCCAGGATAGTGAGGTTGGCTCGCAGCAGAGTGTTGAAGAATTAGAGGAAGCAAGGTAAAGAAAATACATCCAAAATCAAGGGAATTGAGCTATTATGTCGTGTTCAGACACCAGGGCTAATTAAAGAAATATATATTGTAGGATCGCGGCGTTGAACGCACTGCAGGCCGCAATGACGCGTACGGAGAAAAAGGATAATTTCGCGAAGGGGTTTGAAAAGAAAGTGAGGCTAGAGGAGAAGAGGCTACTAGATATGCTGGATGAGAGACAAGCTAAAGTGTATGTTATCTTGATCCTCGCTAGCGAGAGGGGCCTCCTGAGCTCATTATTTCGCATAGGCAATCTGAGAATGAGGAATTCCAGTCTCAGTTCGCATCCCTCTTACATTGTGCATTATCACCGTTATCCGCAACGGACAAGGATATTCTGCACATTGACAAGGAAGAAAAGCACCTGACTGTGAAAAATGAGGTGCTTTTCGCAAGACATCCCTTATATACCGCATCAAGGACCATCCTCGAGCGCGCCAACGGCCTCCTTGACTCACGTGAGAAAATTAACGAGTACATTGAAAATATCGAGCCATTCCCCAATCTATTAGAAGAATGGAAAAATGATTACACAGAAGCGCGACGGCTTATTGCGGCCGGTCGTGAGGCCTCTGTGGCGGAGATTGAAAAACTGATCACCTATGATAAAACTAGGGAAAACAATATTAACGGGCCAAGGGACAAAAGTTGGAAAAGAAAGCGGGGGCCTGAAATAGATGTTAATTTGAAAGCTATGTTTGATATGGGTAAGACAAGGCGTGGTAGGGGAGAACGTAGAAATGGTATGGAAAATGAACAAATGGGAATATATGGATGGGGAGTTATGGCACATAAGCTTCAGAAAGGGCTTAAAGCACTGGTTAGAGCGTTACCAGAGGAGGTGGATGAAGTCAAGAGAAGGAGGACATATTGACTTGTAGATAAGAGGATGCCTCCATTTAATAGTTGCCATCAGCCAGATTTCTCGACATGTGTGGGAGAGTGTTTTGAAGAATGCTTGAAGGTAAGGTTCGGGGGGTGATGGATTACTAATCAACGCTGAAGGAGAGCATCACATGACTGAATGCCAAGCCACACAGGAAACTCGCTTAGGCTGAATTTAGGGATCCCACAGAGAGAACCTGTTTGACTGCTAGACACTGTGAAGAGACATCGACAACCAGTGACGACAAACCCACAACGACGACAAGGTGAGCCACTGCGATGCGCAATTGTCATTACTTTCATTCTGCTCTCCTGTTTTAAGTACAAAATTCTCTCACCAATTGCTTGTACTGACTACTTGGTTTGAACAATCCAGATGGGTGCTCTTAAGTATGTTGAAGAGCTTCAGCGCAAGAAGCAATCCGATGTGATGCGCTTCTTGTTGCGTGTACGATGCTGGGAGGTGAGATAAATTTCCAAACGCCGACCCCGAGAGCGAAAGGAAAAGAAAAGAAACTGCTTTTTGGAGCCGGGATCGACTTTTCCTTCGAGAATCCAAATACAAAAGTTCTTGTGTGGCACACGCGAAGAGATGAAACGAGGAGCTTCTCTGCTTTCTCTCTGTGTGTCTTGCTATACACTCGTTGAACATTGCTGAGAGTGCATTAATATAGCTTCGTCAACTCAACGTCATCCATCGTGCTTCCCGCCCCTCTCGTCCTGATAAGGCTCGCCGTCTCGGATACAAGGCCAAGCAGGGCTACGTTATCTACCGTGTCCGTGTCCGACGTGGTGGACGCAAGCGACCGGTTCCCAAGGGTGCTACTTATGGTACGTGGCTAGTTTATACGAGGTTCTTTTGTATGCGGAACATCTCGATTCTAATAATCTCTTCTCAGGCAAGCCCACCAACCATGGTGTGAACCAGCTCAAATACCAGCGATCCCTCAAGGCTACTGCCGAAGAGCGTGTCGGCAGACGCTGCGCTAACCTTCGCGTCCTCAACTCCTACTGGATTAACCAGGATTCGACCTACAAGTACTATGAGGTTATTCTCGTTGATCCTCAACACAAGGCCATCCGTCGCGATCCTCGCATCAACTGGATCGTGAAGCCAGTTCACAAGGTACGCTTAACGCTCATCCCTGTTGCACAGGACATTGGAGGTGACTTGATGCTAATTTGGTGTTTTTTTTAGCACCGCGAGTGCCGTGGCCTCACTGCAACTGGCAAGAAATCCCGTGGTCTCAACAAGGGACATCGCTACAACAAGACCACTGCTGGCAGACGCAAGACCTGGAAACGACACAACACTCTCAGCCTCTGGAGATACCGATAAACGGAACGCCTTGCAATTGTGTTTCGCTACATTGGCGGAGTGGATTTTTACGCAAACTTTTTTCAAAATTGTTTGTTTGCTGGGAAAGAGTCACCAGCTACCTCATCACCCCGTTACATATGCATGGGCTTGATATGGACTTTAAATGAGATAGCAAAGAATGATAACACATAATAATGTTCTTTGCTGATATGATATTTGTAACGTGAACCGACCTTCGATCCGATTGCTTGACATCTACCCCTTGGCGTTTTAGGAGAATAATGATATCTGTATATTCCATTGGAATCGAAAGAAGACCAGATGAATTGCGGTTCCTGAATATACACGTAATCTAAATGAACGTATTGTACAGAAGGTAGATGTATTCCAACACATACTCCACTGAATGCAGCATCTAATTTTCCCATAAACCACGATATGTTGAATGGAAGGAAGCTCGTATCATAAAGAAATGCAGGTTCTTTTTCTAGGAAAACAACGCGATTTTCTAGGGAAAAGGGAATATCTATGGCGATCGACCGTTCATAGAGAATAATCGCCGGCTTGAGCGGAGAGTCACAATGGAATAACGCGAGATGTATTGATAGAAGCAGGCGTGCTCAATAAGGCGAAGGCGGCCAATTGGTAGAATGTGTTGATATCATGTCACAGGTGCCTCCCAGTGATCACGTTTTATCTTCATCACAGCGGATTGCTTGTGCGGAAAGCTAACTTCTCCTTCTTTATAGAAACCAGCCTCATGAAGACTCGCAATCAACCTATAGGCGTGACATCAGTTAGTGAAAGATAAATTATACAACTAGTGGGATATCCTGAGAATCAAATTTGACACAATAAGGTGGGACTGCTCACTTTTCGTTGTCAACCCTAGGTTCCAGAATCACACTTTCCGTCCTATTATCCGCCAGCCAGCAGTAGTGCACAAGGGCACTCAGCCATATTTGCACTCGATGCGGGCTCCGATATTCATCTTCGCCAATTAAACAGTGGAACCCGCGATCCCAATTACCCACTGGTGATGCAAGTAATTTGGCGATGTTTGCTTCTTTGATCCAATATATCTCAAAATACCCAAAAGGTTTCCCGTCCCAGCAACCCAATGCAGGGAAGGAGAAGCAGGACGTGAGTTGCTTCCGAAGGAACACTTCTTGAGTCGAGCGGGGACCGGCCGCACCCCAGGCAGCATTTACGCGCACATTGTTCATCCATCTATGCAAGGTATCTAGATCTGACTCGTTATCGGATTTGGGAGAGATATAGCCTGTCGATCCCATATCTGCAAGGAGCGAAGAAGCGCTTGCGGACTTGCGATGGTGAATTCCAACATCGCTCGCCATGAGGGATTCCCTAGCATTAAGCACAGGCACTCGGAAAGAGAGAGTCTGTCCTACACTACGAATATAGCGGACGTAGAAAGTTTCACCCTGCCGAGGCGGCTTAGGGCGGATGAGATGCCGGACGCCATTTGTGAAGGTGTATATGGGAGGAGGTGGAGGGAAATAGGTAGGCAGGTGACTCCCAGAGTAGTACGGGCCACCAGATAGCGATGGGTTAAAAGTAGCGCTTTCCTGCGTAAGAAGAACGGATGCAGCGGTCGGAGATGAGTTTCCTGCATCTCTACATGGGGATGCTGGTCTGGAATAATGCGGCGAGTCGATACCAGGGGGCACCGAGGCGGGTTGTAGGGTGAAAAGGAAGATTCGTGGATCCAATTGCCAAAACGAACGACGATTGACGTACACTTCTCCCCAGGCATCTTGATAGTGGGGATCTGCAGGATCAAGGCCCACGGATGAATCTTCACTTGTCACGAGACCCATGCGCTCCAGCTTTTGCATCAGATTGCGACCTTTGAAAACGCCTTCACGCTTGATATAGATGCGCCAGTCTCCCTTCGGGCGCCCAGATTCCGGCGTCAGGGCAGACTCGGGGGTGTTGATATGTCGATCCGGTTCCGGTAAATGGAAGTACCACCAAAGGGTAGCCCAGAGCATCATGGCAAGCTGTCGTGTCGGGGACGTGGGCGGTTTGAAATCTGTGCTCGGAGGGAGAAATATGGAGGATATAAAAAGGCAATCCCGGTCAAGGGTTGGCTTCGTAAAGCGAAATGGAGGACCCCGAGGCTGGTGCCTTTTCTCTTTGGAAGGGGTTTGGGACCTTGAACTAGACGCTGGGCGAGAGGCGCCTGAGGAGGAATTGCCAGAAAGGGGTGACATGGGAGATTCAGGCCGACATTTTTCATCTGGCGGAGAACCCTTTTCGGTATGGATGACTATGTTCCAACCCGGCGGCAAGATCGAATGACTGATGTTGATTTCGTTGTTCTTGAACGTCATTCCCCCGAAGACGGGGGTGACGGTAAAAACGTAACCATTAGGCAGGTGAATCGGTTCTGTTGGCATCAGCACTGGATGGCAAGAAACATTCAAATCGCGTTCGTATCAAAACCTATATAGTCTCAATCATGAGTGAACCAGAGTCGTATTGCGATTGGGGAAAAAAATCGTTAATTTCCTTCTTTCTACTTCTGCCCTTTTTTGCGCATCATTTAGAAAAAATTTTGACGGCGGGATCAGACGATAATGAGAGATGGAATGACATCATTGCAAATGTTTGACTTGGCTGGCGGAACTTTCTCGGTTATGTAATCGTCTGAACCTACCAAACCGTGAATATGATTGGTTCAACGGGCTCTTGTAAGGTTTATTATATAATGCCGTTTACCGGCCCGAGCGTGGAAAGTCAGATCACTCGGCTTTGGTGATTTGATCTTCCGGGATTTCAATTTGTCGAATATCGGAACCATACGGAGTAGATAATAGATACACACATATTGGGATTTTACCAGAAACAAATATCATTGACAACTGTAAGTCTATAACTTGCCCAATTCACAATAATCCTCACCTTGATTTCTCATTTCATAGTTTGCCAAAGTAAATCAGTACAATTTTCTTACTAAAGATATATGGCCAAAGACCTCTCGTTATATAATGGCTCTCGGAAACCAGAGCATCCGTAACCTGAAAGTCAAATCTTCCGGAGCCTGTAAATACATGTATGTCAAGGAACCCCACACAATAATCAGCTAAGATCTACAAAAACATTATTATCACGTTAAAGGACTTATATTAACACTGTCGTTGGTGGCTTGCAAGAACTCTTCCGATCAGCTTTTTCCCGAGCTAAATGACCCAGCGCTTTTGAAAAGGCTTGTCGATCCAACGTTTCCAAAAAAGCCCGAATTGCTAGATGAGGTTGTGAAGGCCTTGGTTTCGCTTGGAGTGTTGGTGCTTATATCATTCGATAAAGAAGGTTGGCCGAAGAGGGGTGACTTATTGGATGTCACAGGGGCTGGGTTTCCGAATGAGAAAGCTTTGTCACTTGTATTGCTCATGGCCGAACTTTTGGGTGTACGTTTATCTCCTTCCGTATAACCTAGGTAACGTTAGCTTGATTTTCAATTGGGAGAAGGCGTTGCATACGAATCCGGTTAGAAACATGTTTCGCAGACGAAGGTCGTGTCATATAACGTCTGCAAATGACAAGGCCGCCCCTGAGAATTGCT
Source organism: Amauroascus verrucosus (assembly GCA_001430935.1). Classification (NCBI taxonomy): domain Eukaryota; kingdom Fungi; phylum Ascomycota; class Eurotiomycetes; order Onygenales; family Onygenaceae; genus Amauroascus; species Amauroascus verrucosus. Next base: position 50,809 of record LJPJ01002808.1, read on the forward strand.
ATCTTCTCGTTGGTAAAACTTCGCTCTCGCTGTGTCTCTTCTGACTCAGCCGCGAACTTGTTCAGTTCCTCTACGCTCATTTCTACAATTTTACTGCCAGACACGATTTCTTCCAGGCCCCGCAGGAGACAGTTCTCCACAGCCAAAGCTTCTATGTTATCCACAAAGACATTGAGGGCTATGGAGTAGTATGCTAGCATGCAGTCAAGGAGCTCGGAACAGGCGTGGAGATCCATGTCCTGATTTACGGAACCCGTATTTTCTGTCTTTTCTGACCTCTGTTTCCGAAGCTCTTCGATCCGCGTCACAAACTGACGATTCAGCGTCGCCGGATATGCCTTTGTGTACGGAGTTAGAAGCTCATTGACCTTCTCTTTCAATATTTGATGGACTGTGCCCATTGCAGGTTCAAAAATCTCGTTCAGGACAGGGTCTCGGACTGAAGGCTCAGTTAAATAATCGACAAGATCCTCAATGTAATCATTTGCTGCATGCCAGCAATCTTGAACGTGCAGTCTAGCAATCCATTCCCAGGGCTTTGCATGTTGGATGAACAGGTCAAAAATCAAAAGGGGGTTGAAAGTTCCTGGAAGTTCACAACCCTTGCTTTCTCGCAGGAGTTCTTGTATTTCTCCAAGGAAACGAGTTCTTGAGATTTTTCTCTGATGTCCTGCTACACCAACAAATACAGAATCGGTGATCTCCGTTCTATGGCCTTGTTGTTCCATTCTAGATGAAAAATCGTGACTTAAGCTTCGGACCACAGCACGAAGACGTCTGTCAGGCTTTCCAGCGCTAGAACGGAAAAAATGGTCACTGTACTGTCCTGCAAGTCCTGCACGCACAAGAGCTTGAAAGCGCTCGGTAAAGTTCAAAAGATAACGTAGCTTGTCCTGTTTCGAATCTCGAGACGGGCCCAATCTTTTCAGGGTCTCGCCACAAGACTCTATCTCGCATTCAATGTCCGCGACGAGTCCAGGAAGCTCTATTGTGATTTGATCAAATAGGATCTTGCTTAGTCGGATCCTCAAAGCCTCAACTCCAACGTTGGAGCGAGGAAGCGAATTCCAGGGTGCTTTGTTTTCAAAGAATGTGCGTTCCGTTTCATCGCGGTCGTAATCATCGTTTTGCTTGTCAGAATAATCGGCATTTCTAAGGACGTGCCATCCCAAGCGAAACGAGACTTCATGGTTTTTAGCTAATGCGAAAAAGGAAGCTTCACTCGGAGAATTTGAATGGAGGGTGTCAGGCTTGGTGATGATTCCCATTGTTCGGCGACCGCCTGGGTCAACAGACTTGGCCATCCTAAGGACGATCTGATTTGCGAGGTCATTTTTCGCAGAAACCACTGCCAGAATAATACTCCGTGGTGAATTCATATACATATTGACTAGTGATTTCACGATTTCCACATCCGTTGTAGTTTGAGATTTGTTGGGCGTATGGATGAGGCCAGGCATATCGACCAGGGTCAGATGGGGCAGATCAGGGGCAGATATTTCGAGCTGTAAAATATCCCGTGAGAATGAACTGTCACCAGTCAACCCCATCACATTCTTCGCTGATGCAATTAACTCAGGGAGTTCCTTCAATTCAACCTGAGGCTTGACGAATGATTTTACTTTCTCGCGATGTTCGCGATTCGCATCGGGTGCTGGCAAGATTTTCACCGAGGCAGACTTTTCGCCTGATCGCCGCAAGCTGACTTCGGTCACGAATCGAGTGCAAAGGCCATCGTTGGTAGGAAAGGCGACTTTGGATATTGCTTCGAGGACGGAGCTCTTCCCTGAGCTCTGGTCACCACATACGATAAGTTGCGGGAGAGAGACATAGTGACTAATGCCTTGGCTCCGCAGTTTGTCGATTTGATCCAATAACTCCGCCTGATTGCTGCTCTGCAGAAGATCCAAAGGAGCTTTTGTCATGGTCGCTGAACGTGGTTGTTGTCGCGTTGTATTGTTGAACGCGGAGTTGTTGTCGTGGCGCTGATGAAGAAAGGAGTTAGGAAGCGGGATGGAGGCTTGGGATGTAAGTAGGTAGTATTTTATCGGGCGTTAATTAGCCATCATTAGTAGAGCCAGTGGATTTTGATCCAAGCGACGCCCTGCCCTGACCTCAAAGGCGCAGGGGTTTCTACGGACTCCACAGGCCAAGCCCCATGCTTGTCAAATCATTATTACCATCTAGTGGTTGCTCGTCACTACAGGGCGTTCTCTTTTTGGCCAGTGGGTGTATGCTCGAGTATTCGAGCATGTCAATATCATCCCATTTAGCTAAACCAACATTAGCGATATTGGCGCAACTTGATCCTCAATAGTGCTTGGGAAAATCGAGGCCTTTGAGGGTTAGCTCCACTGAGGGTTTGGTCTTAACTTGTCCTGCAAGCAAAAGGTGAGATATATTTACAGACATAGTTATACCTTGCAGCTGTAACACCTTACGAAGACTTTTATTCATCATACTTCCATATGACATTCCACCAGAATTTAAATTAACTACATAACCACCCTTCTGCGTACGACGAAATATCCAATACCTAGGAACCGTGACTGACTTACTCCATATCCAGTTATTATAGGTACAGCACTTAGCCATTCTAGAGTTTCAGGTGGGTTTAGGCATATTAAATTGGGCACCTACTCACCGAGCTAAAAGTGTGGATACTCCCTAGCTAGCGTACATGATGCTACAAAGGTCTATGCCGGGGATATAGGGGATTCTATACCATCAGGACGTTCTCTTTTGGCTGAGTGGCATAGAGCATAGACGTTATGATGGTTTCTGCGACAAAATAGTCCAATCTTGACAAGGTGTTCTTAGCTAGTAGCTAATTCAAGCTTATATGAGAAAGCCATTCCTAAGATGCGAATTTGCTGTACCCCCGTCATCTTCTTTCTCCTCTTTCAGACCAACGCTCTACACATACCTAAATAAATCATCAGTCTTATCTTAAATTGTCGCCTCGCCAATCCTCTAATTTACTTGCTCCGAAGTTCTCAACATGCCAAAGCCGGTCATTACTGACCCTCTTCGCGTTGAGCGAAAGAGAACCATCATCCGACAACTGAGGTCCATGTACGCAACAATAAAGGAATTCAAACCGCCTTCTTTCAGTGGCAGCGACCTTGAACGGCTGGGGATTAAAATCCTACCTTTGAATCTCAAGCAGCCTGCTCTAACGCCACCTTGTTTCTATGCACCTCCCTCTGGAGAAGAGTTTCCGAGCCTTCCATGGGGCGCTGGAACTTGATCCTATTCCTCCATACTATCCGGATTATGATGACCATGGCAAGGCGGGTTGTGTGAAGAGTAAAATACAAGAAGTTGTCATCTGGCTACGTGACGAGATCCTCTCAGATTCCAAACATACACAGTGGACTAACCCAACGTCTGTGAACTAGAAATTCTCCTTGTTGTCTCCCACCCGGTTGCTGCAATGTACCGGAATAACATGATCCTCTTCTAACAGTTGATTTTTTAGATTCCGTTGTTGCTATAGGGAAGAACCGAGGGTGCTTCTCCTCGAATTCGGGAACCTGGGTGCAAATTACACCTGGTCTGCGTCTGCTGGTGGTGAAGTGCTTTCCCACTCTTCTCCACACTGTAAATACTACGTTATACAAGATGCGCAGGCCGAAGAGTCACTCAAACGAACTGAAGTTCTTCCCATTCTCACAGTTATGCGATGGAGAATGGGTTTATGGAAGTATCAACCGCATGAAATTTTCCCAGAGAGTTTCCACGCGTTTTTGCCTTGTTGCTTCTTTTCATTGCGCAATAAGCTAAGATGCATATAGTTACAACTTATATCCATCTTTGGCACGAAGGCACGTATTCTCATCGCTCATTTCGATGGCAAAAGCCTTTGCATTCAGAAAAGCTATTTCTATAATCTGGATGGAATGCAAGATACTGCTAATTTCGAACTTTTTGCGAGATGGGAGATGAGTGACGCTGTTGGCAATACAGAAGTTGCCCTACCTGTCAAAGTTAAAGCCAAACAAATCCCTGCTATGCAACGTGTTGCGCGGAGCAAATGATTAATGTGTGTCTTTTAACTTGGTCCCAGTATGGCTTGTTGTTTTGCTTAAGTTCGGGTTGGTGTTTTAAGTCATTCGGCGTTGTCTGTCTAATTTTTTCCTTTTTTTTAGAAAAAAATTTTTTTTTTGTGCAATGGGCTTGGTTTGTTCGGATAATTAGCATTGTATGTAGTTATATCCAAACATGCCTTATATACTGTACGTATGGATTGTACATTCATAGGAGGTACATTGGAATGTCTATTGTTGTCTCCTAGTACCTTACACCAACACACGCACACAAGAGACAATGCGATTCAGCCACTAAACGGGATTTGGCAAGTTCATTCAAAGACAAGGAAATCGGGATCTGGAAGTATTGTGTCTTTCTCGCGTTTCAACTGCTCTTCGTCAAATGCCAATGCTTCCATCAACAAGGATGTTGGAGAGGGTGAGAGCGAGCAATCCCCAGCTAACTAATATCATCATCACCATGCGATGATCAAGGAAGCCAAATACCATTTTACTTCTCGAACAATGACCATCCTCCCGCTTCTTTCTCTATCACTCTTCCTTGGCCCATGGTTCCAGCTATCTAGCGCCTGGGTAGCTTCATATTCCGAGATCTCCACACAATCAATCTTCAACGAAACACAAGAAGCCGTCGACAACCTGAAGAAAGTCCCTGGAAACAATCCAGCATACTACTGCAATTCCGTAGTAGAAGATTATCCCTTTCGCGTCAGCGAATTCACCGTTCTTCCTAATCCACCAAATCCGTAATTTCCTCCCTTTTCTACTCCTTATTTTTACGGTCTTTCCATCCTAGAAACTTTGAACACACCACAGACTTGTTCTCTATCACTACGTTTTACCACTAAAAACTGATACTTATCTCTTTACACCTCACAGCTCCAAACAACATTTCATCTACCTCACCGGCTGGGCCCCGCACGTCCGCGGTCTGGATGTCGTCAGATTATCCTTCACAATCTGGTCCAGCGACTCTGGTAAACATGGACCGTACGAATACCGTCTTAGCGAAGTCCCCTGGATCTTTATTCGAGAGAATTTCTTGATTCGAAAATATATGGCTCCCGGCTGGTCTGAGTTGATTGTTGAAAATGTTTTGGCGGGAGAAGTTATTGAGGAAGGATTGTATCGCGTTCGTGCGGAGCTCTTGTTACCGGATGGAAGGTCGCTGTTGTGCATCATCGGTGATGTTGTTTTCCCAGCCAGGCAGGACTAAATGAGGGCTTCTGATTTTGATTGTACGTTCTACGGAACTGGGCGCTCGTGATACCGCGTTCAGGGAGTCCCTACCATGTCTTTATGGGATTGTAGTGGATTCTGAACTGAATGCGCAGTGCTTGGGCCGCTTGTATCGACTTAAACCAATAATTATAATTCGACCTAGATTTCAAAACTCAGAAATAGTGGTTCCAACATGCCGTTCCTTTGCAAGTTTAATGATGCCTTCGCCTACAACCAAATCCATCAGTCCCAACCCCACGCATTTGTATATCACATTTCCCTTCTCAAGCCATTCGACAAGCCCCTTGTCGGGGGGATCTCCTTTCTTTTCAGTTGCGTCCTTGACCATGAGTAGCTCCCCAATCTCGACCAATTGCCGTGGCGATAATCCCGCCATGACTATCTCTCCTACGCCCTTTAAGCTTGTTTCCAGGCTATCCACAACTACCACGCCACCGTGAGGCGGGTGCTTGTGATGAAAATGAGGCTTCACAACATGCTTTATCAATTCAGGGTCTAGCTCCGTCATATTTGGCTGGTAGGAGCCAATGGCACTGATGAACCGGCCTTTTCGGCGCGCATCAGAGCTCGTTAGTATCCCGCTGGGGAAGAGCGGCTCTAAGGATGCCGTGCAACAAAATATAACATCTGCTTTTAGCACGCTTTCTCGTAACAATCTGTCGTATTCGACAAAGTCGCGGCTGAAAGCAGAGAATTTGACATGCTGTCGCCATTCCACGTGGTCAGCAGCGTAGAATCTGCGAAGCATTTCCGTTGCTCGTTCAAAGGAGCGATTAATGATGTTTACGCGTTTGATGTCGTTACCTCGGAGTAGGAGGGCAAGTCGGATGTGCCAGTATGCTTGGCGGCCGGCGCCGAAGACGGTGATCGTGCTGATCTTTTGTCGTCTGTGAAGCATCATCAACGAGGTTAAGGCTGTGCGGAATGCTGTTAATTCCTGGGCGTTTATGAGGCCAAAGGGTGAGCCAGTGGGATCAAGTAAGGTTAAACTTCCAGAGGGAGAAATAACATTGGTCTCCTGATCGTGTTCTACTGGAGCCCGTGGACTCCCTGGACGTGAGTGAGATCGCCGCGTAGAACTAGTTGGAGGAGGTGCAAGAGTTACGCCGCTCAGTTTCGATGCCATAGACTCCACGGTGTCTTTCCAAGATATGGGCAATGCCATTGAAGATTCTGAGACGGAAAGTGGCCGCTGTCGCCGAGGTTTAGTTTCAATATCAACTTTACTCGGCGTATCTGTCGAAGTCATGATTTTAAAACCAAGGCTTGATCCCGTGCTTGCGGGAAGGAACATGGTGGTTAACCCATTCTTCCTGGATATCGTGGTTCCTTTTGGTTGATACTCAGAAAAACATCCAGAATTTTGATTTCCAGTAGAGTACTCTTTCAATGCTTCTGCTAGATTGGATTGCAACTTGCGCACTTCGTCTGCTGATAGTGACAAGAGAAGAGATCGTATGTCATGGTTGTTGAGGATAGTTAAAGGCATGATGGACCTGGCCCATCACTGGCTGTGCAAAACATGAGTGATTGAAGCTCGTATATAGATTGGAGGGAGTCTACCTACTGTAGAAGTTAGGAATGCAAACGACAGTAGTGAGATGATCTTTTTTGGGTTTTGGCTCCTAAACTCCGGGCCGAGATAGATTATGTAACCAACCAACTAACGAACTAACGTACTTCCACACCGA
>LJPJ01002817.1:0-12459 GCA_001430935.1 Amauroascus verrucosus
GAGAAGGGGTTCAGCAGTCCAATAAGCAACCACAAAAGCAAGTAGCATCTTGGTGTAGTAAGTGTAATCAGATTAGGCATACTTCTCATACATGCTCTAAGCATATATGGAGTGTTTTAGAATTTAAATAATTGGATTTGCTTGCTTGTTGAGTCTGAAAAGTAAATATAGTTCCAAAACTAGGTGGAAAGTGTTTCGCTTGCTTGTGTGTTTCGCTCGCTTGTGGATTACGTTAATACAAGTTGCTTAGTCATTAGGGTCTTTTTCCCCCTTAAATTAACTAGATGAACACTACAGCCTACTTTCTTCAATGAGAGCTATTTTTCAATTTTCATTTTTCTGCATCAAAAAAATAATGTTGTGGCATTAGAAATTACTAGCGAAAAACGAATTCTAATTACATGGCAATTATAAATACCTTCAATGTTGAATTTGGACCCAACTCTGAAGGTGCCTATTACATGGCACAAGCCAAACCAGAATGAGAAGATGTTATCGCGTTGAGAGAAACCATGCTGTGTGCCGCTCGACCAAAAGAGAACGTCCTCTAGTGGTTAGCCCACTAGATGGTATGTACGATATCCCGTCAAATCTGATTAAATCAGTTCTCGTCATTTAAGATACTAGTGGAAGCAACAACTATGGGTCATTGGGGGGGAATTTGATGGTATTACCTGACATAACCCATAGTTATCGACGACGTCGCTGATGATATTAACCTGGTTTCGCAACACGGATGATACTGGTGACCATATTGATTCGAATTAGACCGAGAGGAATATAGCTTAACAAGCCAATATATGGACCTCAGTGGTCAAATCGACGACGTCAACAGCCTCAATATTGGTACGATACCCGCGCGACGGTTCCTTGGACCATGGGCCAAAGCGTTGAATTCAAAATTAACCAGGGGTTATGATTTAATGATAACTGGATTGAATCTCGTATACGTTGCATATTTGTACCCGTACTTTACTCTTTACTACGAGGACCTTGTGTCCCACATTTCATATTTAAGCAGATACTATCCACGTCTCACTAATACTACCGGAAGAAATAGCATCTTTTCTATTTATCTATTTTCACAACTCTCAGTTAGTAATATGTTGCTCTGGCCTGACGCCGTTGAATGATTCTTGGACAGACATCATTTCTTCATCCTTGCAGATGTGGTAAACTTGTGCTTCGTCTTTCAACAGCACCCGATGGTCCCCGTCATTCAGCCGCAGTGAACCGCTATATAGACAAGGTTCATGCAGCCGCCGCAACTCTTCAACGACGAGAGCGACTGCTAGAAAAGAGGATGGAGATGGCCAAGGATGGTACACAAACAAAAGAACTTAATAACTGGACACTGAGTTGAGGGACCTGAAAGAGAAGTACTGGAAGAATCGACGGGAAAATTTGGTCTTCCACATGACCATAACGTCTTGTTAAAAGCTCGACGGTTTCGGCTTCAAAGGGAACTGAAAGCAAAAAAGAAGGGCGTGCGATGTACCATGTTGCGAGATGTTGTTGAACAGTGTCAGAGCAGAGATGACTGCTGCGCTCGACAATGTGGATGTTGCTATCGCCGCGCTCCAGCTTACCTGGGGCCAAGAATGTCTATAACCACTGCACTGAAGAGTGCAAATGCTGCGTGACCTACTTCAGCGTACCATAATCGGAAAGGGAAAGGGTTGAGGTTCGACAACTTTGCATATCAAATAATTGAGTCTGCTGCCCTCCCACGAGGTCCCGGGCCCTGCAACTGCATGCTAATATGCCCTCCCAATTCTCCTTTGGCTTTGAACCAAGTAGGGATCTTTCTCACGTCGACGATCAGAGCCTTATATTGTCCCATTTTCCCGAAGCACGACTGAACCACCTGGATTTTTCCTAGTTTAGGAGCAATCACAGCGTCCTATCGGCGTTGCATGTAACGTTGGTCTGCCTTGAACTGAGCAATGGATTACGATTATGCCCATAGCCCCATATGGCCGGCCTTGGGGTTCGTGTGGGGGCCTAGTGGAATAGATTTGGGGTTGAACTAGTGTGACTGTTTATTCCCTTCGAATGCTGGCCAGTTTAGGGATTGTCTACCCCCGTAGATGTTGACATTTTGATTGAAATTAGGAATAGAGCTCTAAATAAATTACAATGCTTTATATGTTTTCTAGGGCATGAGCGAGGCAACTACAAAGACGCTAGGTTACCTCTTGTTTCAGGAGTAGAAAACACTTGAAATTCGACATGGATAAGTTGAGTGTTACCGCGGTAGCCTTAGTTTGGCCCCGTGAAGTTTGAACTTTGGCAAACATGGAAGTTATATGCACATCTCATCATGGGAACTCGCAGCGTTTATTTTAGCATATACAGCCTGGCCGCAACTTTCGATGTTCAGATAGACACTTAGACGAGATATCAGCAGCTCCCACATTCGTTCGCAACCTCCGAACTCTCCGAGAAGAAAAAGGCAAAGCTCAGATGATTGTGTTAAAGGAAATGCTTTGGGAGCTTAATACCGAGTTGGCCAATCTTCTATAAACTCTAAGCTGACTTCAACGTGCTCATGGAGTTTTAACCTTCATACTAACCGGGAAACGTCAATTCAAATATTGATGAAGTCATAAACTATCGAGAGTTCACGTTGTCCGGGCAGGCTCCAAAGGACTTTCAGAAACTAATTAAGTCAATATAGTTACTCAATATTGTGTGATACGAAGTCCAGGTAAAGATTCCATGACGGTCATTATCCGTTAAAAGGGGGAAAGAAATTGAAAAATGAGAGGCCATGGACACGTCGTACGAGGCATTGCTTCCTGCCGACGGACCCTCTAATAGCCAACAACGATATATGACCAAAACCCGACACAAGACCAAGAGAAGAATGTTTCCCAGTTGGCTAAAACAAACCCTTTATGTCACCTTCTGCTTGAAGAAGTAAGTGAATGTGCCATTCCTTTGCTTAGTTCGTTTCTCGTATGCTGAAAATAAGCTCAACATATTAATATGCTCTTATTCTACTTAGAGGGTCACATCATAATCACAAGCCGAAGGAAAAGATCCAAGACGATCGAGAACCTGGCAAATTTGACCCGACGCTAAAGTCCATTCCAGACATGCAAGATGAAGACAACGATTCCATTACTTGATATACCAGGGGCTGAGTTTGTACGACTTCACTGTTGATCGCTTGAGAGTGTGAGTGATATATGTATATGCTCGTGTTAAAGAGGTGGAACGCAAGTTTTGAAATCAGACTGGATGAAGCGGCTTGAATGTAAATAAATCCTACGACGGTTACCCGATGGTTTGCGCAAGAGATTCTGAATTACACAGAAAAAGATGCCTTCTAGAATTTAGATGTTTGAGCTGTGTATCCGAACGTCTCCTTCAGAAACGGTTTAAAACGCTACTTACTATAAGTCACTTTATTCAACCGCATCCTTGAAGACGCTGCGCATAGCTCATCAATCATATTCGCTTTTATTAATCGATTTCTACCCGTTAATCATCTTCTTCGTGAATTCCAATACCTTTTCTAGAATATGAGGCACCAAGTAGATCAGAGTTTAATAGAATGGGATTACCAACGCCTCTTGTCACTTCCTTTTCGTAGCATTGATAAGCTTCTTCTTAATATGTTTAGGCATCTTTTTTGCGCGCTGCTCACGCTTTTCCTCCTTGACTTGTCGCTTATGGTCTCGTTTTGCTTCCTTATCTTCAAATCGTTTCCCACGAGGGGATCTCTTAGCAAAAGGATCACCTGCTGTTTCATCCCCTTCATCTTCCGATGCCCCCTCCGAGATGGAAACGCCTCCAGATTCATCAGAACCTTCTTCAATAGTTGCTGACACCTCTTCGTCCGTTATCCGGGCTTTCCTGCGATTCGCTAGCAAGTCGCGGTACACTAAGTCCTCCCCTTCGCCTGCCTGGAGCCTTTCAACATCACGCTCTACATCATACACTTGCTCAAGTGTTTGGGGGATGTATTGTTGTCGAAATACTGCAGTATCGAGCTCGGCATCCTCGGCATCCTGGGAGTTTGTTCTTGTAGCAAAGAGCTTCTCCAAAGCATCTAGCATGTGTTCATTGGATCCATCCACCATTCGAGGACCCTCCGTTGAAGTAATAAACTTGAAAATCATTTTTTCCGGTAGGATATCGACTCCTTTTCTTCTGAAGAAGTCGCTAACATTCTTAATATCCATGCGGAGGAATTCCAAACTCCGAGGGTGATCATGCTCGACGCTTTGGCTGACATCGATAATAAACAATTTATGCTTGTGATATAGTATGTTGTATTCGCTTAAATCGGCATGAACTAATCGGCAATCTTGGTACATGGTTCTCATATAACCAATTAGCTCTATATATAGGGCGCGCCATCTGACTTCCAGATCAGCATGTTCTAGTTCCACGTCTTTTAGACGAGGAGCAGGGAGGCCCTTTGAATTACCAAGGAACCCCATTGCTAGCACATGCAGACGCAAATACACGGGCTCCGGACAAGGAATCCCGGCGGCATATATTCGTTTGAGATTTCGCATTTCCTTTTCCGCCCAAACTTTAACCATTGCCCGGTTATTGGACTTGTTGTATCCCTGTCTAAATCGGAATTCACCTGTTACGTACTTGTCTCGATCCTTGAAGACTAGAATGCTTGTCTTATAGACCTTTATCGCACGCTGAACAGGCTGTCCTTCGTCGCCATCAGGATAAGAAACGGCGTGATAGACATTAGCCTCTTTACCAGTCGAAAGACAACCGTTGACTTCTGATATAACATTCCTGTTAATCATCTGTAATAGTAACATCCTTGTTCGCGGGTCCAACACCTGTTCCGAGGTCGCTCTATCACTTTTCTCGGCGCCCTTGGAGGTGCGGCCGCCCAGGCCAGCCTGGATATCGTCCAGCCGTAGATTCGTAGCATGGCGGGAAAGCGCGGATATCTGATCGTCGATCTTTGCGTGGGTATTAACAGTTGGTTTTTGCGGGTTGCTTTTTGGATAAGAGGATTTTGGTGCATTGTGGTCTGCGGCTACTTCGTTCAGTCGACGTTGGCGGTTATACGATTTCGTGAAATCGGCCGGATTCGAGGAGACAAAATCTTCATCATCGAGTTCATCCGCGAAAATGTCATCGTAATATTCGTCGTCTCCTTCTCCGAGATCTTCGTCTAATTTCTTCTCGCTTGCAGCTCCCGGAAACTCGTTTGGCGGGGTACTAGAATTTTGGTCAAGCACAACGACGCGATCAGGGCCTGTCTCCCGCTGAACTGCCGCCTGTACCGAAACCATGGTCGGCAAATATTTTTCCAGTTGCGCACCTAGATAAATCCCTAAGGACTCCTTTACGAGAAGTCACACAATTTGGCCCTATCAATCCTTGCCCCTCAGACAAATATTGCTGTGTGACGTAAAATCTCCTTCGGCTAAACAGTTTCGCCGACATCCACCCCGCGTAACCCTAATTTCCTAGTTTGGAACGCGTCAGGCCTATGTCGTTCAGCCAGCGCGTTGTCGCATCTTCAGGCATCCTACGAACTACTGTGCTGGCATTTCTAGAACATGAGCTTTTAACTACGCGTATTTTACTTTACTGAAATGGTGCAGGACTCCCTTTTACGTATCGTTTCAGGACCTTCGAAATGTTCGTGAAGCAGATCATCATTCAAGGCTTTAAGAGGTAAGCAATGCCCCGATATTACATCGCTTCTGATTGCAAGTATTGATGTTTCGTTCAACTCTAGCTACAAGGACCAGACGGTCATCGAGCCCTTTTCGCCGAAACATAATGTCATTGTCGGGCGCAATGGGTCGGGAAAGAGTAATTTCTTTGCCGCAATTCGGTTTGTCCTCAGTGACGCTTATACCCACATGGGCAGAGAGGAGCGTCAGGCTTTATTGCATGTATGTGCTGTAGTAAACTAATATAGGTATACTACTAACAATAGCTAGGAGGGATCTGGATCTGCCGTGATGTCTGCCTATGTGGAGATCATTTTTGATAACTCCGACGAGCGCTTCCCGACAGGAAAGAACGAATTGATTTTACGTCGTACTATTGGGTTGAAGAAAGATGAATACACGTTGGACCGCAAGAATGCCACCAAAGCGGACGTGATGAACTTGCTAGAATCGGCAGGCTTTTCTCGCTCGAATCCTTATTATATCGTTCCTCAGGGCCGCGTCACGACTTTGACGAACATGAAAGACTCTGAGCGTTTGGTTTTACTCAAAGAAGTCGCCGGTACGCAAGTTTATGAAGCGCGCCGTGCAGAGTCCTTGAAGATCATGAACGAAACCAATAACAAGATCTCCAAGATTGATGAATTGCTGGACTACATTAACGAGCGGCTTGGAGAGTTGGAAGAAGAGAAAGATGAATTAAAGAACTTTCAAGAGAAGGATAGAGAAAGGAGATGTCTCGAATATACAATTTATTCGCGCGAACAGGCGGAAATTGCTGGTGCACTTGAGAATATTGAAAACCAAAGACAGAGTGGCGTCGAAGACACAGATGCAAACCGCAATAGATTTATACAAGGCGAAAATGATATTGCACAAATCGATACCGAGATCGCAGAACGGAAACAACAGATCGAACTGCTTAGAGTAGAAAAGACGCAGTTCGAAGACGACAGGCGCGATGCCTCTCGAGCACTTGCCCAGGCTGAATTACAGGGAAAATCTCTCGCAGAGGGGCAATCGGCTGCCCAGCAAGCCAAAACCCGCCGTGAAATAGAGCTGAACACCGTGCAAAATGCTATAAAGGAACGTGAAACAGAGCTTAACGATCTGACTCCTAAGTTCAATGCCCTTAAAGAAGAAGAGGACGCTTCCAAAACAAAACTAACCGAAGCCGAAACAACTCGCCAGAGACTCTATGCCAAACAAGGTCGAATCTCAAGGTTCCGCAACAAATTAGAAAGAGATAAATGGTTGCAAAGAGAAATCCAAGATACTTATACTTCGCTTTCAACAGTGAAAGCTGTCCGCATGCAAACGGCTGAAGAAATAACGGAACTAGAGAATGAAATTGCCTTGATAGAACCCGAGACAGAGAAGCTTCGAAAACAACTTGATGGACGAGGCGATGCCATGCAATCTATGGAACAGGAGGTCCAACGGGCGAAAGATGAAAGGGATGGCTTAATGGACCAAAGGAAGTATGTGCCTCTAGCCCTTTCAATGCTCTAGACATATAGTTTCACTAATGGCTACATAGAGAACTCTGGAGAGAGGAAGCTAAACTTGACTCCATCTTGTCTAATGCTTCCCAGGAAGTAGATCGTGCGGAGAGGAATCTTTCTCATATGATGGATCAAAATACAAGCCGCGGAATTGCTACTGTACGTCGAATAAAGCGTCAGCATGGCCTAGAAGGTGTATACGGGACTTTGGCGGAGTTATTCGATGTCAGTGATAGATACCGTACCGCTGTCGAAGTCACGGCTGGGCATAGTCTCTTCCATTATGTTGTGGACAATGATGATACAGCTACGAAAGTATTGGAAATATTGCAGAAGGAGAAGGCGGGTCGAGTAACATTCATGCCTTTGAACCGGCTTAAACCCAGATCCACCAATCTTCCAAGAGCTAGCGACACGATTCCTATGATTGAAAAGCTTCAGTATGATTCAAAATATGAGAAAGCCTTTCAACAGGTTTTCGGGCGTACAATCATTTGCCCAAACCTTCAAGTTGCATCACAATACGCACGCAGCCATGGCATCAACGCGATCACCCCAGACGGCGATCGGTCAGATAAACGGGGGGCGTTAACCGGTGGTTTCCATGATTCTCGTGTGTCACGTCTTGATGCGATGAAGACATTGACAAGGTGGCGTGATGAACTAGAAGCTAAGAGAAACCGGGGAGTTGAAATTCGCGGCGAGCTTGATAAAATGGACCAACTTATTACGAGGGCGGTTGGAGAGCTACAGAAACTTGAGCAAAGACGGCAGCAGCTCCAGGGCACTAACGCGCCTCTACGTCAAGAAATCAAAAGTAAACGGGACCTTCTTCAGAATAAAAGGGACACTCTTGAAGCAAAACATCGCGCACTTAGAAACATCGAGGCAAATGTGAATGCTTTGACGGATCAAGTAAACGCGCATGAAGAGGAATTATCCACGCCGTTCGAAAAGGCCTTGTCAAACGAAGAGGAGGCTCGGCTTGAAAGTTTAAGTTCCGCAGTTCAAGACCTACGACGTGAACACTCGGACCTATCTAGCAAACGGAGTGAGGTAGAGACTCGAAAATCGATTCTAGAAGTCGAATTACGAGAAAACCTTTATCCTCGGCTTGACCAGTTAGTAGGCAATGATCTTGATATTGGCGAAGACAATGTTCAAGGCAACCTGAAAGAAAGCCAACGTCAGATAAAAAAGCAGATCAAGGAATTAGAAAAGCTCAATCGTCGACTAAAGGAATTGGAGGATTCCATCGAAGAGAAAATGACTGAAACAGCCCAGCTCGAACAACGCAAGGCCGAGATTAAACGAGAACTCGATGAACTTGCCAAGTCAATTGAGAGACACCAACGGCGAATGGAGAAGAGTATGCAAAAGAAGTCTGCGTTGACGAAACAAGCTACTGAATGCAGCGCCAACATTCGTGACCTAGGCGTACTGCCGGATGAAGCTTTTACCAAATTCAAGAATGCCGACTCTAACACGGTTGTTAAGCGGTTGCATAAGGTAAATGAAGCGTTGAAGAAGTACTCTCATGTCAATAAGAAGGCTTTTGAGCAGTATAACAACTTTACAAAACAAAGGGAGACACTCATGAAGCGGCGAGAGGAATTAGATGCTTCACACAAATCGATTGATGAGTTGATCATGATCCTGGATCAACGAAAAGACGAGGCGATTGAGCGAACATTCAAACAAGTATCTCGCGAATTTGCCAAGATTTTTGAGAAACTCGTGCCTGCTGGACGAGGCCGGCTTATTATCCAAAGGAAAACGGATCCTACCAACCGGCAGGATGATGATATTGACTCCGATGAGGAAGAGGCACGCCGTAGAGTTGAGAACTATGTTGGTGTTGGGATTAGCGTCAGTTTCAATAGTAAACACGATGACCAACAGCGAATTCAACAGCTTAGCGGTGGCCAGAAGAGTATGTGGCCGGCTCGTTTGCACGTCTCACGTTTAGAACTTTTGCTAACATCTTATGCATTAGGCCTTTGCGCCTTGGCCCTCGTCTTTGCGATCCAAGCATGTGATCCCGCGCCATTTTATCTTTTTGATGAGATTGATGCAAACCTCGACGCACAATATCGGACTGCTGTCGCACAAATGCTTAAATCCATCTCCGAAGAGACAAACGGTCAATTCATTTGTACCACGTTTAGGCCGGAGATGCTCCACGTTGCTGAGAAGTGTTATGGTGTCAGCTTCCGGAACAAAGCTAGTACCATTGATGTGGTGTCAAGGGAGGAGGCATTGAAGTTCGTAGAGGAACAAAAGACCTAAAATCAGTCATTGGCATAATTTCTCCTACCTTTGTTTCCTCGTTGCCTGGAGTATTTGGGCGGACTGGTGTTATGCGGTAGCTTCTCGACAATTTATATAACCCTAGGTAAGGTTTCTTTGGAGGTCGCCGCAACATGTGAAATATCTGATATCTAGAAGCAAAATTAATGGATTCCCATTTGTTCTATAAAATGATAAGATGGACTTTGTTCTAAACAGCTATTGCCGATGATGTTGTATTATTCTCTAATCCGACCGTGGGATCACTAAGTTTCCTGGCTGGCTCGCCAGTCCATTCAACAATAATCTCATCCGGAACACCACGGACTAGCACATGGATATGTTCTAGGGACCGGACGCTCTGCAATGCAGTCCAGTTTTTGAACCACATGACTCTATCTTTGCCGTCTGAGAACTCCCTCTCCAATCGCCCCACAAACGTCTTGTGGACAAACTCGTTGATCAATGTACGCGATTCGGGCGTAAGATCACCGCCAGCTTGTTCATCCACGGGTATCGAATTCTTAACCCACACTACGATGTGTGTGATATCAGGCGTGAGGCCGTATGGCCAATCATTGCGGAGAATTCGATAATCGCGTGGATCAGCGAAGGGCGTTTGGTTGACGCATTGCCTGGCAGGGTCAAGGTTAAGAGGCCATCGGAGCCGTTCGAGACAAATGTAATTGGTAATAGTGCCGTAAAGTGCTTTTATGTCGGTCGACCAGGATATGTAGTTGAGCAAGTCAGAGGGTTTTCTTTTTAGGGTATCAAGGGAGTTGGTTGCTGTTTCCGGGATATGCAGGATAGCTAGTTAGCGAGTAGCCTATTACTACATTGCTGCTGCATGCTGCATGCGTTTAACAATTTATGTGCTCAACTAGTCAGTAATGGGAATTTGAGGAAAATGACAACCTATGATGTCCTTCAAATTCTCCCAGTCATGGCATATGTACTCCTCATCTGTCTGGGAGAGGATCGCTCGATCATGTGCTGACAGGTGGAAAGGAGCTGGATGAGGAGCTGGATATGTAGAGGTAGCGGGCATTCTTCTCTTCCCGTCGCGAGTAATTGCTTAACTCGGAACCTTTGAAACCAACGAGCTTCGGAATGAGATCCAGGTCGAGGGCAATCCCAACGATGGCGCACAAACGCTCTTGGTCGGTTCTTTTCCTGCTGAGTTCCCTCTCCCGTTCCGAGCCCACCTGTAGAGGCTCTCCGGCCACGTGCTCATTGGCTAGCTGTTCCGGGCTAAGCAGGGGACATGCTGACATAATCTGGCTACTGATTGTCGATTTCCGCAGCGAATTCGGAACGAGCCGCCATCAAGCTCGCTTTAAAAACGGGGAATATTTTTCCCAGATTGGTGCGCTGGTCCCGACTTGAAGTGCCTTTGAACCACCCGCTTGCTCCAATACTAAAGAAACGGCCGCGCACAATTCTTTTTTTCCTCTTACCTGTAAAGTTCGTTAATATCAAAAAAGGGATCTTGTCAAGATGAGGTGTGTGTTGAGCTACGCTTTGATCTATCCAGAGCTTCGGACTTAACAACGTGACTAATCTATCAAGCAGCAGTTCTTGGACATCAAAGGAGAACATTAACGGGGTGTACATCCCCTCAGCGCTATTAATCTTTGGCACCACGATTATCAAGCAGGAATGGGTTGCCTATGCGACAGCCCTGGCTGTCGTTCTTTCTGCGTGGAAAATATTCAGTAACAGTAAGTTCCATCCGACAGTTGGTGACTTCTTCACAAAATTAACAGAAACAACTTGTGAAACAGAGCCCCGGAAAGTCTTGAACCCAACGGAATTCCAGAATTTCGTCCTCAAAGACAAGACAATTGTCTCCCACAATGTCTGCATTTATCGTTTCGCTCTTCCAAGGCCAACCGATATTCTCGGCCTTCCCATCGGCCAGCACATCTCGCTTGCCGCCACGATCCCCGGTCAATCAAAGGAAATTGTGCGCTCTTACACTCCGATTTCTTCTGACGACGATGCCGGCTACTTCGACCTCCTCATTAAATCATACCCCCAAGGAAACATCTCGAAGCACTTGACTACCCTTCGCATTGGTGATAAAATGAAGGTCCGTGGACCAAAGGGAGCTATGGTCTACACTCCCAATATGGTCCGTCACATTGGTATGATTGCTGGTGGCACCGGTATCACTCCCATGCTCCAGGTCATCAAGGCTATCATCAAGGGAAGACCCCGAAACGGAGGAAACGATACCACCGAGATTGATCTTATTTTCGCCAATGTGAACCCAGACGACATCCTTCTCAGAGAAGAACTCGACCAGCTTGCCAAGGAAGACAACGGCTTCCGTATTTACTACGTCCTTAATAACCCGCCCGAGCAATGGAATGGGGGCGTCGGGTTCGTTACTCCTGACATGATCAAGGTTTGTTTTCCTTCTTCTTTTCTCGATTCCTTATGAATGTGGGCGTCACGCTAGCGCTACGTATGATTCGATGCTAACCTTGTTCCTTTTCTAGGCTAAACTCCCTGCTCCGGCTAGTGACATCAAGATTCTCATTTGCGGTCCTCCACCTATGGTGAGCGCTATGAAAAAAGCCACGGAGTCTTTGGGTTATAAGAAAGCCAACCTTGTCAGCAAGCTTGAGGACCAAATCTTCTGCTTCTGATCGTTTCAAGAACGTGGTTTTGAACAACGGATTCCAAACAACATAGATTCCGGTATATACATAGATCCTCTATTATCAAAAGTGGTGGGAGGCACTTTTCGGGAGTTCTTTTTTAGAAGGCGCACTTAATAACAAATCCACAATTCTGCAAGCATTGTTAGCTGGCGATGCATGGGGCATGTGAATGCAATAGCCTTGGCTATCTACTATGTATCTAGTATCCATTCCGGAGTAGAATTTTGCCTGTAAAGAGGCCGCAATGAGGACGTCTCGAGCAGCTTCAAAGTTTCTGGATCACATGACCGTCCTTTCTTTTTTTTTGTTAGGTAATCCAGCTCA
>LJPJ01002825.1:0-17752 GCA_001430935.1 Amauroascus verrucosus
GACATGCTTATATAGCCCAGGAAAGCATTCTAACAGCTAAGGAAGGATTAGCTAGAGCCCAAGCTTCTCAACAAGCTGTGGAGAGAGTGGTGGAGGATTCAAATCAATCTATTAGAAAGTGAAGACCCCCAACCTGTAGCAAGTGTAATATAGTTGGACATACTATTAAACAATGTCCATAGATCTAAGGAATAATGTATATAATTTTCTATATATAATTCAATATGATTGTGATGGAATTCAAGGGTTTGTCGTATGTAGGGTGGAAGGGTGTCTCGGTAGGTGATCTGTCTCGGTAGGTGATAGCTTACGTTAACGATAGTTGGTTAGTCATCCCGGTTAGTTAGGTAACTTAGTGGGTTGCTGTTCCCGACACCCCCCACATAGCGAACAACATCACGCTACAGTTCGCCGGCCCGTCTCTTCATTCATCTCTCCCCTTTTAGGTTCACCATCCTTGTTGGTTCGCATGCCGGTCTCACCACGTCCTATGCTAACTAACTATATACTAACTGGGATGAGTTATACCCTGGGAGAAGCCCTCATTCAATTAAAAAGGTGAGGGTTGCATTTCACGAGGCAACTATGGGTTATAACTGGAGCTTCGTCAAATGTAGTCAAATGTTTTTGAGGAGACCAAAATCCGATCTTCATGCGGTTGCGACCATTTCCTGTAACTAGATCCTACTTCCCGTGTCCGGAAGCCGGCACCGGGCGGACTGTTAATATCATTGAATTCTATGAAAACTCAATCTGGCTCAAGGCTAATGGCACAAATATTTAGCACTATATTATCTTTTGAAAATCTAACTAATGGTTGTGAATATGCATCAATGGATAGGATGGCCAGTGATATCTGCATGTTACATCAGACGAGAAGATGCCATACGGAATGTGAAGTGTCGCAGCACTGGCTCATATTCCAGATTGCAGAGATTGTCCCGGAAATATACCGCTAGGGTTTTCACTGTTATTTACTCTCAAAGAAAAATGGCTGTGAAGACCTGATGGGGCTGAGATGAGTTAACTAGGTATCATTCCTGCAACTAGACAAATATTCCGGGCCCTGGGGGCCATGCACAGGTATACGCCTTGCATCGGGCGAGGGTACGTATACTGACTGATTCGATCTCGCGGCATTATTGTACGTCGACATTCCACTTAGAAATTCGTCGATATAGCCCTCCATCGGGCTAAACTGGGAGAGGAAGTCTGTCTCTGAGGGAACTGCTTGACCACTGTGGAGGGATGCATCACAGTTTAGTGATGTGTTCGCTGCAGTTTGGAACGTTTCACTGTCATCAGTGACGTTGATAGATTGGTTCGATTTATCTTCTTCATTGATACTGCTTGTATCCTCAAAGTCCCTCCCTTTTCTCATTGTGAAGTAATTAGTGTGTATGTTTTTGTGTGCCTGATTGGCATCATGTCGCGGTTTGAAAATCAATTGCTTCCATAATTCATCTGCCTTTAAGAAATTATCCGGTGTTTCCTCTACCCTTTGGCCAAAGAAGACAGGGCTCGGTGACTTCACCGTATCTAAGCATCTTCCACTTTTGATACAACCGTGCATACTGTGTGCTTTGGAGAATTGCTCTCCTCGTGCGAAAAGGGAAATTGCGTCTTGGTCAGTTGTCTCCGCCATCGGATACTGCGCTGCTAGATCAAGGATGCCCCGTGATGATCTTATCGATCTCAGACACTGGCCGTTATATGGGGCCTGGAAGCCCTGCGAGCTGGGCGGGATATACCTGGTCCGGTGTCTGTGAGTAGCGAATGTCCCGTATCTGTCCAATACGGGGAGGCCAGGTGTGACAAATACTGTGGGGACTGTATGCGCTTCATTGATTTTCGCTTCCAGATGATTAGTACTATTCTCAAACCCCGAGTTACCGAGACTCCCAGTGCTCGGATTTGCGATAATAGAGGATGCTTCGAAAACATCGTCTTCCCATTCCTCCTCTCTATCAAATAGCATGGACTCGGATGAAACTTGACTGATAACCTGGCTTTCGCTTCGTAGCCGCGAGGTCAGGGACGCCAATTTATGCTCGTTAATGCGTATACTGATATCATCTAGATTCGGCTGCGTGGAGACATCATCCGCCGTGTCCCATTTCTTTCGTTTCTTCGATGGCCATTCATAAGACTGGACTATCGGAACTCGTCGTTTCCCAGGGAGAGCTAGTCGCTGTTGATCTGCTCTTGTCAGGGGACGCCTTCGGCCATAGTTGTATCTCTCTTCTTCTGTAGTGAAATGCACGTTGAGTGGGCGGGCGACAGAGAGGTTGGCCCAATCATTCTTTTGCAGGAGCTTACGCCGTATTTTTTCTAAACTTTCCTCCCCTAGTTTGAAGGCATTTGGAGTATTCCCACGTAGGTCATTTCCGTTGTTTCTCGACGAGGAGCGCTGGTGAGGATACTTTTTGGGCCGTCGATGTCCTTGCCGCTCTAGAATATGCCTCGTTTCATCATCATTCCGACTGCAATCAATGTTCCTAAACTGCTCAACTCGATCTGGTTGCTTGCTTCCAACGCTCGCTGGTCCACTGAATCCTACGGTTTCTGGTGCCGAGCCCGCTATCCTAAGTGGTGATAGAGCTGCCTTTTTGCTCCTATGAGCTAATCTCCTTGCCTTGACAAAATGTAACTTCTCACGGGCCCTTGCAGTGGTCTTGGCTTTGAAGGAATGGCGGAATAGCCTGCCGCCTGTCCAATTCATGGAGACAATGAAAAAATCAAGCGAGTCGCCTGAGAAACTCCCATAAGCTGAGTGAGCTGGTTGTGGGATAGAAGCGAAATTTGGGATGGAGAGCCGTGTTTTTGTCGACAGAAAGGCTGGCGTTGAATGGAGTGGCATCTTTCCGGATTCGGATGACTTCGCAACCACATCTCGACATCTATAGTAAACAAACGAAAACGCATTACATTATAGTGTTAATAAAGGAGTGACTGCATTTGAAAAGCTATTTTAAGTCAACTTGGCTCGCTCGTTGGCAGCCTGGTACAAAAAGGAGGAAAAAAGACAATATCCGATACCGTACACTGTAAAACCAATCATGGTGTCGTCGATACAAATTCATTTTAAAAAGCAAAGAAATATCCATCATTCCGTCTCTTTTAACCGTTAGGCGACAAAGGGGCGACGGACGAATGGGGCCTTTGGAAGCTTTGGAAATGGAAGTCCGTACTCAAGCCCGTAGTTGAACTTGAATCGGTTGATTCCTCCAATGATTGGCCAAAGCCATCCAGGAATGGTTGCAAATTCGAGTTGGTGCTTGATACCGGCAAGCTCTTCATCAGAGCACTCGGTGGCTGCGCATTGTTGGATTTTAGCAAGGTCAATGCCGGCCAAGTCGGATTCGGTCTCTGGTGCATCCTGGCGACGAATCAAGCTGATTCCACGCTTTCGATGAATAGAAGCACCTTCGGCAACTTCCACGGAAGAAGTGACATTCCAGGACTTAGTTGCTTTTGGGTCCTTTTCGATCATGTTGAGGACTTGGGTAAGGGTCTGAAGGTCGGTCTCGGAGCACTGGCCGGAGATACACTCGATAGTAACGTGAGATGGAATACCCGCTGATGCTGTTAGGATGACTGTGGAATATCTGGGCCATTTTATATCACTTACTTTCGTTTCGTTTGACGAATGGATGGGCCAATGCTGCTGTTGTTAGCTATAAATTTCGGACTGATATATTTGTTGATGCTTACTCTCATTCCGTTTAGCAAACAGAGGGACCACAGCTACCAGAGTTAGTTGAAGAAGACAGAAAGTTGTAAAGAATCTCAATCTTTTGATGCCACTTACTCTCGTTTCGTTTGGCTAAAGGATGGGCCAATTCAAAGGCTACTACTGTCAGCTTGATAATGTGAAATGTCATGTATCATCAACTCCTTACTTTCATTGCTCCATTTCATCGATGTAGCCGCAGCGAGTTGCAGGGCGACAGTGACTGCCAAGGTAAGGTTGGCGAAAAATTTCATGGTGTTTAAGTTGGGTTTATTCGATGTATTGGCTGATGGCAGCAGAGGAAGAATGATGAAGATATCGTTGTAGCGTAATAGCTAGTGAAGAACAAGTTGGGAGAAGGAATATGGAGAAAGGAAAGGAGAGTCGGCTTTGGAGAGGATGATGCGAGGGGTTTATATACCCGAGTAAACAGTCATAGACACGTCAGAATCACGCAAGATGACTGGAGGTTCTGACTGTTTTGTGTGTCATTGCACTGGTCTGCAGTCAAGAATTTGAACCGTGGATAGTGAATTATGTGGATGGTTGCCATTTTCATAATGTCAAGAAAGGCTTTCGTTCAGCCAGGCCAATGATATTCTAAAAAGTGCGACGACAGCCAAAAATGATATTCGAATGAGGCCAGATGAACGTAAAGCTTCAGGCACGCTGGGTGTATTTGCCCCTTTCCATGTGTTAAAAATTGGTAATGGACAAGGTTTGTAACCTAACCGGGGCACAACCATATAAACTAGCTGCGTATGTACCTGAATCTCGACGCTCAAGAGGGACCACGGATGGAAATCGTCAGCTCCACGATCGGGTCAGGGCATTGAATCATAAAAATGACTGAATCTCGAGTCAATCACATATAAATACTTGTGTAGACTCTTCGCCAGCGTCGGCGGATTTATGTAAGAAAATTGATCCCGTTATTTCTGAACACTAGCGACCGCCCATCGAAGTATTTCGCTCAAAAGAGGGTTAAAGAAAATGCGAGGTTCTTTCCAGGGAGTTCCAATCAGTATAGGAGCGAGCGACGAAGAGTTGGCTCCTCTAGAGAACCATGACGATGCGGAAAACGAATTTCAAAACCATGATTTACCAGTCAAATGTCTGAGAAGCCATTGGACCGAGTATTCGCGAAAAAGAGAGAAATGCCTAATGTGCTTGGCACTTGTTGTGCTTCTCGCATGGCTCATCCCCTTGGGTGCTGTGACCGTCGTGGGGACACTGATTCTCCATGGCAAAAAGGCTGGAACGCCGTCAGCCAGCCTTCCTAATATCGTTTATTGTAAGCCCAATAACTAATAGTTATCCGTGTGTGAATGAAAATGAGATAACTGATAGAGATGATAGCACCTGCGCATGTTGTCAAGGAATTCCAAACGGTACGGTTTGATGGCGATGTTTCTTCCACGAATATATACAAAGGGACCCCGAGTCCCAGCCTTGACGACGCTTGGAGGAGCCTTTATGACGGTAAGCCTAGATACTGTTGGTATAGAGTATTGAAGTAGGTGGCTGACACATTGGCAGTTGAACCTTTGCTTGTTACCGCGAAGGAACTGAAGAAAATCCAAAAGACGAGCGTCGAAGTCCCTTCGCGGCGGGGTTATCACCTGGCCAAGCTAGCTGTGTTCCACCAGCTACATTGCCTGGTACGTGACTCAAACTGGAGGAAAAGCCAGTAGTTAACATGCAAGATATTAGGACAAAGTCCGCCAGTACCTCCATAACGATTATTATCAGTTGACGGACGAAAATGAGTCAGTTTCAATTGCCGATCACGTTGGTGAGTTCAAATAGAATGTAGCTGTTGGAATGCTTTTGGTACTAATGATGGCAATGAGCAGATCATTGTATCGATATCATCCGACAGGCCCTCATGTGCCAGGCCGACACTACGCTCATCACGTTCAATCATGATGGCCCGCTTTCCCCGGTCAAGCCCGATTTCGATGCAACTCATTCGTGTCAGAACTTTGGTAAAGTCCATGACTGGGCCAAGAAGAGAGAGGTTAACATGACGGATGAAGCAATTCGAAATCCAGAGGTGTTTAAGGATGCTTTGATTGAAGAGATTGATAGGAAACTCGGTGAAAGGGCGAGTGACTTATTCGATCAGAAGAGGGAGGGCAAGGTATACAAGCAAGTTGTATGATGTCGCAACTCGTCCGGCTTCATGGACACGATTATTTGTTCGACTGTGGATATGCGTTTTGTCCCACTTGTCGATGCCGATGGTCAAGACTGCTCGTTCGTTTCATAACTTATAGTTAACCAATGTATTAAGACCACTCCATAGCGCAACTTCATTCCTCCCAAGTGTGTGTTAGTTGCCGTGAGATAGAATAATTATCATATACGGGTCTTGTTACAGAAGGGAGAGCTCGGGGGCGCTAAGCCTAATCCGGAAGAGCCTGCCAGCATCTCCCACGAGCCAAAGATGTATAGAAGCATCCCTTTCTTTCAAGCTGAATGGATCCTACATTGCTTCTCCGTAACAGGACTACTCTTCTTGTGACCTCCTCCCCAATGAGAACCCCCCTTCCACACACTGGCCGCCCTAGGTCCTACTGGCAGGGGCTGCTGTCGGTGATGTTAACGTACGTAAGGAGCAATAACACTTGGAAATCCATTGATGCTGTCCATTTAATCAAACCCATTATACACAGTTTCTATTCTCTACCTCCGAATCAGTAGTGAGGTCTTTAGTAAGAATTGCGTAGTATAACGCTCCTAAATCATAAGCCATAGCCATCCTAGAGAACCCAAAAGACAACGGAAAAAGTATGAACTGGTATTGAACAGTAAAAATCGCTTCTCAAATGACAGAGGGCAGCATAAGTCCGCGTCAAATATAATATTGATAGCACTGTTTAACTTACCCTCAGCTGAATCTGCCTCTTGTAAGTTCAGAAAGGTCAGCCAAGATGTAATCCGTATGTTTTGGCAAGGAACAAATCACTAATCATACACTCCGCTATCTCAGCCATTAGGAGTCTCTCCAAATCAATCCAACCCTGCTGGCGCTCATTTAGTAGTGGGCTGAAGGTCTGAGCTCTGTCAAAGTCAAGCCAAATTGCTCTTTCTGGGTCATCTTCCACAATCATCATGTTCCTGGGATGGATATCGCCATGCTCGACTAAAGCCTGATGAATTTCATTCATACCATCAATCAAATTTTGCATTCTTTTTACGTTGTAGTTCGTCCAGTGAATCTCTTTCATGTTGGGGATATAGTCTAAAAGTATAGCTGTTTTGATGGATATTGGTCCCTAACAAAAGCTTTCTAGTGAGGTAGAGTCAGGTTTGGGTCAATGTTTTCAATTGTCCCGTAAAATCTGGGAGTAATACCGCGCACACAAATCCCAAGTTCCTCAAAGCGGCGATATGCGCTCGATTCGCAAATGTAGAAATTTGTTTCGCGGATTTTGGATTCCCCAGTATTCTTTTGGACCACGACCATGATGCTATTAAATGCGTTAGACAAAATCAGAACATGGAAACAGGGCTCAACGCACCACCTTCATTATGCATGTCCTTCCTCGAATTTCAACGAGAAAATCACGCAGAACTTCCTTGCTGCAAGTCGCTTCTTATAGGCGATTATCCGATATTTGAACATCGCTAAAATCCATTTTGAGGACAAGGGCAGGATGGCACAGGAATAAAACGCCTCCTAATATAATAAGCCCTTCACTGTCCTATTTATCTAGTTTGGTTGATCGAGTTGAGGACAGAAGGTTCATGCAGTTCGAGATGACATAAGCCTGTAACTAATTAACTGGGTGAACTGCTTGGTGGTTCTTCATAGTCTATGACTGCATAAGAGCCTATGCAAATAATAATATAATAATAACATTGATGTCTTCGTGATAACGGGGTCTAAATTTGGAGGGCAGAGTTGACCCCTCTCAGATCATATGGCCCTAGAGCCGCTTTGACTGGCTTTCATAGTCCCAGCTACTCTGAGCATCGGCCATCACAGCTTCATCTACTAACCGCTGTGACCACAAATGCGCATCAGGAATGTGACTTGGTTGTCAGGATATAAAAACGACCCTTACTACTGGGAAAATTGGCTTGAATCTCAGTAACGGACCCTAGACAAACGTTCGTCTTATAGTTATCAATCTCAAGCGGTATTATCTCATCACTTTTTCCCTATAATTTTATCTCTTCCTCAGAAAATGGTCTCTTTGATGGAATTTCTGCAAAATGAACCTCCGGTGATCCCAATCAATCCGCCCGCCTCGCCCGGACCCAATACCTCGAATTCAGCCTACTCGGCCAATGAGATTATTGATATTGGGGTTTGGAGTCAATTCAACCTCACTGTTATTCTTCAGAGATGCCAGGCCATCGCCTGTAAGTGGCCAAATCCTGCTCGAAGGGCACGGCGTGACCGTGGCAACAACAGTTCGGTAATTTTATGTCGGATAGTATTCTCAACAGTCATGCTCGGCATGGGAGACGTTGGAAAGGGATCTGCGGCAATTGTAGCCGTAGTGAGGATCAACGAAATGCAGGGAGTTACACATGTGGAGCTAGGCATTGGAGAAACGGCAGTGACTCCAGGAGGTTATGCGCCTGATACAGCATATTATGTTGTTGAATTGCCGGGGGGAACTGGCCCAAACCGACTCTCTGGAGATGTTAAAAACCAAGCTGGAAATGGAACATTGCAATGGCCACAGGCAGCCCTAATCCACGAAAGGAATTTCGCCAGGTCCTTAGCCAGGTAAACTGGTATATGAAACAGCACAACGCTAGATACGGGTTTGTCCTTACAGACCGTGAATTGGTGGTTATCCGAAGATTGGACAGAAATGGGAATTAACTGCTTTCCCTTCCCATACCATGAGGGACACGAGGCTCAGTTGCAGAACCGCGTCTCACAGTGATGCTGGCCCTGTGGTACATAGGTTTGCTTGCTGCACAGGATCAAGGTCTGGACCAATGGTGGATGCCATGATTTGGTAATACCGTTTATCATAGCAAATAAGGAGAATGAGGATAGGGCTTGGGAGTAGCGTTTGAGGTTGAATGAACATTGCATGCCTGGTGAGATTCTTCTGCTTTTGGTTTTTGGTGGTATGGCCCGGATCCGCAGTTTTCAAAGGCCGCTTGCTTGTTTGCATTGTTTGTGTTGTTTGCATTAGTTGGTTGTACTCAAGCTAGTCAGGTGATTGCTAGTTAGGTAATCCCTTCTGCCAATCACAGTGATAGGACTTTTAAACTTTTAATGTATCATGTTAGGTAATACAGCTCACCCCTATCACGTGACTCTCCGATCCATATAGTTAGACTGAACCCAAGATAGAAGCAATACAACCAATTAAGTGTCTCTACCATATCACCGTGGCAAAAGCCAGAGAACACGTGATAAGTACAGAAGAAGGGGATGAGTCATCGCACAGTTGGGTTGAAATGCAAAACTCGAAAATTGAAAATTCGTCAACTTCTGATTCTTCCTCTCTTTCTCTCTCCTTGAGACGTGGGAGACAAGAAATTTGGTCCAAAAGCAGGAGATAGCATAGTTGGTTATCTAACACCAAATGCCAACGATGACCGTGTCCTCGAGAAGGTAAGAAATGAGTTCGTTTTTGCATTGTCGCATGGGCTTCCTTTTTCTGTGATGATCTCCAATTTTAAAAGCATAGTTCACCTGAAGGTCTTCGGACTGCTGAACGACAAACCTCTCTCATCTTTCACCATTTGTCTGAATTATTTGCCCAGAAAAAGCTGCATTCTTGGCTCTCCTTTTCTCAATATTTTCCAGAAACTGACGGATAAAAGGGGTTCCGAGACTTTAGGTGAGGATGCTCTCAGGAGGTTTCATCTCCGACGCCCACCGTTGATGTGATTGGTGTCACTATCATGGGACGAGTGACTTCTTGCTGCATTGCTGCCCAAACCATCGCAAGAGCCAATCGCACTTGGATTGATAACCCACAGGCGAACCCATCATGAGACGGACCACCATCTCGGAAAAAGGAAGATCTTGTAGAGAAAAACGTCATTTTGCATCTTCCCTTTTATTGCTCTCTTCGTAACTGTAGTTTGCCTTTCGTTTAGTCGTCCAAGGGGTTATTTAGCATGTAACCTGAATATGGAAATATCAGATCCATATAATTTATTGTCTCTCCTACTCTCTCTCTCTCTCTCTGTGCTGGTGTTTGTGGTGGAATGGAAAATATTTCTCTCCTCCTCTTTCTCCTTGTCACACAAAACTTTGCGACAAAAGCTCAGTCGTGATGTGACATGATGCAGAGTTCCTTGTAATCACAAATCTCGGGTTCGCTGGGATCAAATCAAATCAGCCACCATTCCCACAACAAGCCCCCCTTGAAGGGACGGAAACGGAAACCTTCCATTGCGGCGCCTTCACGATGCCACGTCAGACGGTGTGGATGTGTTTCTGATGGGGATCGAGTGGCTATTGCAGCGGCATCCTTCCCACTCGTTCCCTTGCTGTCGAATCACTGCTGGAATAACCGTGTCGAAGCGTCAAGCAACAAGGCGCCCATTCGCTTAGCTGCTGAGAGCCTGCAGGAATGCTTGTGATGCACTGTGACTCGAAGCCCCGCCTTGCATCAAACATTGGTGAGGGTGGGCAAGGCTGGCGGATGAGTTGGCGGCGTTTTTTCCCCCTCGCGACACCGCAGTTAAAGCCTGGTCAAATCCCCTTTTCCCATCTGACCTCCTCTTCCTCTCTCCTCTCTCTCTCTTCTCTTGCTCTCCAAATAATTCCACAAATCTTCTGCCCATCTTTCCTCACAACTGCATCATAACGCTTTATTATTCGGTCGTCTCTCTATTAGACATCCATCAGCTGCTTCTTTTAAGTCTTCTGATTGAAAAAAGTCTTATCTCTCTACGTGGACCGTATTCACATCTTGCAATCCGCTTTCTTCCTGGACACCAAACTTCTCATCAGACCAACTGCCGGCCCAACACTGGATTCCAGCCCAAAGGCTTTAGTTTTTTGCTTCTTGTTTGCTCGAAAGAAAAAAAAGAAAACAAAGTAAAAAGAAATATCTCAGTCCAGTTGCCAGGTTCCAGGGATATTCTAGCTCAAGACGCACCTTCGCTCCGCAGAACATCAGGTAGTTCCCATTTCTTCTTGTTGACGCACATCTTTGCTCCCCTTGTAGTATTTGTTCACTGTCTGTTATGTATTCCTTCAATTCTTGTCTTTTGTTTTGACTTGCATGCGTGCTCTCGACTCTCCATGGATGCCTGGCCGACATGATTCGAACCCCAAGGACAGCCCATATATGGACACCGATATTCCTGGATTCTGCGCTACCAAAACTACTCTCCCTGGAGGCTGTTTAGCCATTTTTATAACACCCTTGTTCGCGATCCGCGTGGCAGGGTCTGTTCTGACTACACTTTTGAGTGCATTATGTTGCATTCTCCAAATGGATAATGATGAAATCTCGACCCAAGCCATGGGTTGTCCGTGGATCTACAAATGATGACAAGTAATGATGATGATTCTTATACACTGAGCCCATGGATTTCCCGGATATGTCCGTCCCTATGGATCTTATGAATTCTCCAGTGGCCGGCCACTCCTTCAGCAAGAATAATGTACAACTAACGAATAGTGCTTTTGTCGATAAGCATCGCCCAAAGTGCAGTTACCACGCACAACTATCAGTTCCCAATTTGTTGTTCCCACTTCCTTGGATGGCTTCTGTTACGACCCTAACCACATGGACAAGTGCCGCCAGACCAACCCATTGCTGTGCTTGCTAAGGTCGTCACCGATGCATCGCCATTCGTGTGCCTGGCTGACAGAATAGCACTATGCACGAAGCCGAGGTTTTGTTTGCCCTGGATTCTGCTTGCTAGCCGCACGTTTGCTCTTTCTGTGTGATGTATGACAAACCTGCAACCCTCCGACTGCCTAGCCTTGATTTATATCCCAACACTCCGCTGGATATGTTCGATTGAAACCCAAGTACCGTTCTTGACCTAGTATACCCTTGGATCTTTCTCTTCCTGGACGGCAAACCCCTGGCTTACCTGATTTATAACATGGGATGACAACTGGCTCACCGAGTCTCCCAAGCTTCCCTACCTGGTTCGTAATAAAGCTGTCGTAAATCTCTCGTTTGATGAGTAGTCCCAGCTAACCAATCATAGGAATCATCACGCGCACTCTACCTGTTTCTCTTTTGTTACTTTTCTATTTCGTTCGAGAACCTTGACTTGAGGCGATGTTCATACTAACTTGTGCGCTTGTAGTTATTCTTACTGGTGTTTCGCCGAAAGGATTCTGAGTCACTATGACTTCAAAGGCAAAGACTGGCCCCTTGAGGCTCTCAATACCTAAATCCAGCTCCAAGACAACAAAATCCCAACTTCCCTCAAGACATAATTCCACAAGCCATGATTTTATGGATATCTCCAGGACACTCCCAGATGATGACTATTCTCAGGATGCTTTTTCATTGTCTCCAACCTTCCATGCCCAAAACGGCTTTAGTGACTTGAGCCAATGGGCTTTTAATGATGCTGTATTGTTGAGCTCCGATATTAGCTCTACCAGCGAAGCTACCGAGGAATCCTTTGACACCAGATCAATCCAAGCAGGCGATTATGATATGCCAGATACCCAGATTCTTCCTTTTTCTTCATGTTCTCCCCCGCTGTTTCCCAAGCCTGATGGAGCCGTGGACCAGTCCCTTTCTGAACTCGGCCAGATTCCCGGCCTTTCAAACTCCCAGGACAGCAGCCCACAGTTGTGCTTTAGCAACCCACAGGGATACCAGAACTTTGCCACTCTGAGCTTCCCATATGACAATGACTCGATGCACCATGCTACTGGAATGAATGATGGAAAATCCATGGGATTAAATATCGCCTCCCAGAGAATGGTCAAATCCGAACCATTCGGTCATGTTTCGTGGGAATCCATGTCTAACGACATGAACGCTGCCTCCAGTGTGACCCTTAGTGGAAACCGTATCAACCGACTTCCAGCGACGCCTCCGCTCACTGAGCCTAGCCAGGACCTGTCTGTGTCTTCCACCTGCGCTCAAACCTACACATTCGCTAGCCAAGACGGTTCTCCATTCGTCGACCTCTCCGACACAGCACCCCTCTCCACCCAAAATTTTAGCATCGGCGAACCTTTCTATCCTCTCACACCTCCTCTTACTGAACAGGATCCAAACAGGTAAGTGGGAAGATCGTCTTTCCCCCCAAATGTTTGCTAAATGGCGACACTAACATTTGACATATTTCAATAGGACAATTCGCCCACAAAAGCAATCCCACAGGCCAATTTTATCTGCCGCAATTACTTGCCCATCGGACAAGGAATCGGAGTTCTTTTCCCTACAACAACCTCTCAGCCAGAAGCAAAAGGAGTCACCCGATGGTAAAAATCCCCGTGACCATGCTTTCTACTCTCTTCCAACCCGGAGTGATGGAAAATACCACTGCCCATTCGCTGCTGGAGACAATCCCTGCAAACACACTCCCACAACCCAGAAGTGTACTTATCAGTGAGTCCTACCACGGGGGAAAAAAAAAAATTTCTCCCAAGCCGAAACTAACTTTTGTCTCCAGTAAATACCTAGACTCCCATTTGAAGCCTTACCGATGCAAGGTCCCACAATGTGTTGATGCACACTTTTCCTCCAATGCATGTTTATTCCGCCATGAGCGGGAGGCTCACGGAATGCATGGTCACGGAGAAAACCCTCACCTCTGCCGCTTCCCTTCCTGTGATAGGTCCATTCCCGGAAATGGGTTCCCTCGTCGCTGGAACCTCCATGACCATATGAGGCGTGTACACGACTATACCTGCTCTGAAAAGGCTAGCTCTCCCGAAGGATCGCCAATCACCACTGGAAAATCCGCAACAAACAAGAGGAAGGACAGCACTCTCCGCAAACGCAAGGGTGTTGTCTCCGGCACCCAAACGATCAAACGTGTTCGACCTACCCAGGCTCAAGCCCAGTCACAAGCTGCTCTGAAAGCTTCCCAAGCACATACCAACCAGCAGCTCCAGAACGCCGAGAAGAGCTACTATGATTGCTTGTCGGAGATCCAGAAGGATCTTGGAAATATCAACCCCCAGGATCCCGCAATGCACGAAAGAATTAATGCGCGTTTGCAAGAGCTGCACACGCATGCATTGAACTACCGATATATCAAGGCTAGCCAGCTGGCAACAAAGCGAGGTTCTGGAAACTCCTCGTAGGTCTTAAACCAAAACGGACTCCCTGGATTTTTTACCTTGAGTGTTTTTTGTATGATCAGTCCTGGTGTTTTTTCTTCCTTTTTTTTTCTATTTTTTCGCTTATCGTCTCACTTCTGGATTCCCCCTTGGCCCACTTTATGAGCTTGTCCTTATGAAAGGATCTCCAGACCACCAGATGCGTCAAAAAGGAAGCAAGGGAAAATAATTATTAAAGAAAAAAGAATATTGTTTCTTAGCGAATATGGACAACAGGCCCCCAACTACATTTCTCCTGCCTACGGATATGGCAAAGAAATTCGTTTTTTCTACAGGATATTTTGAGGATTACGATGAAACGAATCCCCTTTGTTTTTTGGCTTTGCACTTTTACATTATTGTTTTATTTATGTTGGTATGTATGTACCTATTTGGGATTTGGTGCGGAAACGAAGCCGGGATCATCGCAGTGGTTGAATATATGTACGGCACAGGAGATTTTTCTTTTCTCAATTTGTTTTCTTTTTCTTTTTCCTTCCTATGGCCCTTTTTTGGTGTGTCTCTGGGGCGGATGTATTGTACGGGGCATTTTTTACTACCGGTTGGGTTGAATGGCATTGAGAGACCTTGGAACTTGGATGGGTGCGTTTATATTAGAGCTATTTAACTAGCACTCTACACTGAAGAATTCTTTTGCACGCAAATCAATCAAATGTACTCCAACTCCATGCTACTCATTATTTCTTTTTTAAGTGCTTAAATTCTCTCAGCGCATTCATGCCCTCTGCTCACTCTACCCCTTCAAATTCACCATTCAGAAACCTCACAAACGCCTCACCTGCCTGCTCCGTCCCCATAGAACCCTGCCCCATCCCGTGCCCTTGTCCAAGATACGCCCGATTCATCCCAACCCACTGCCTCCTCAATCTTTGCAATCGCGGCAGCGCCAACACTCCACCCGCACCTGCTAACTCTTCCGTTGGCGATGCAGCAAGAGCAGCACTAGGGATAAACAAAGGCGTGGAAATATCGGGGATCGGGATGGATATTCCTGGGGAGGTAGGATCAGTGAGGGTGTTGGAGACGCCGAGGGAGGAGATTGTAGGGGTGGATTGGGTGAAGTTGCGAATGTGGTTGATTATCTCGGATGTGCGTTTTTCGAGGGCGTACAGGGCTGTGGGATCGGTGGCGGGTGGTTGCATGGTTGCTTGATGGGGGACGATTTTGGGACGAAAGACGCGGGTGCGTGGCGTGTTGGTGGTAGTAGTGGAGGCGGCATTGATGGTTGCTGTGGTGTGGTTTTGTTCGGATATAGTTGAGGGGTTTGAGGTCGTGGTGAGGTCGGCGGAGGTGGCAGAGGTGTTGGGTATCGTCTGGCCCGTTAATGCGGTCCAGATGGATTCGATAGGAGGTGTAGGGTCAGACCAGGGAACGGTGAATAGCGGTTTGTCCCAGCGGCTTGATGTGGAGGGCTCTTCGTAGCGGAAGATGAGGTTTTGCAGGAGTTCGGGAGGATACGATTCTGCGTCATTTAGAAATGCAGCCTTCGTCGTTGTATTTTGTTCTGCATTCTCGGTCGTTGTTTCTTGACTCTCTTGTTGTGACCCATCTCCTCCCTTTTGTAATCTCCGCAAGCGGGCTTCGTTATTTTCGACGCATTGCTCTATGGGCGTTCCAACGTGCACCTGGAAAGCAAAATTTTATAAGCTTTCGATTTCATTGCGGAAGCAAGCTTGACATACCACACAACATGTTGTTGCCGCCGCCTTGCTCTCACACCATAGTTGGTATCTCCAGCCCTTGATGTAGTTCATCCCATCAACAATTACTATGCTATCCTTTCCGAGTAATCTCTTCACCCGGCCGTACACAACGGCGCGGGCTTCCTTTTCCGAACGTGCGGTGTCGTATACCGTTCGAGGATGGGAGACATCATGCGAGGTAACGATGTGAATCTTATAGCGGCCAGTTTGAGGATGCACTTGTGGTAGCTCTTTGGACGCGGGTGATAAAGGGAAGAGAGTGGTCTGCAGGCTTTCGAGAAGCGCGGAGAGTTGATTGGCGCGGTAAGTTAGGCCGGAGCAAGGATATCCGGTCAAGATTATAAGCTGGAAGGAGTGTAAGAGGAAATGCAAACTGCGCAGATGGAAATTCGACTTACTGGCATAATGTCGATGCAAACAGCGCGGGGATGGCGGGATTGAGTGGAACGTGCGGGGACTTTTCGTTTGAGCGTTTGAGCGGAATTGAGAGCCCAAGATTGCTTAATAAGGTGTTCATGCTTGGCATGGAGCGGAAACCCACTCCGCGCAAATTTGCTGATTTCTCCCTGTGCCGGAGAAGTCATAAGTTTATACCTGATGGAATTGACAAGATTGAAGCGGCTTTTCCTTATAGAACTACATTGGGCTTGTTAAATCTTGACCTTGATGATTTAACGGAACGTAATTTTAAGCCCGCTGTATATACCAGTTAACCTACACAGTTTACAAGATCCTTGGGTGCTTGAGACAATCCGTAGATCAAAGCCAACTCAATGCTTTTCATGTCTAAATGTTGACATACTCGTCAGTGCATTTTAGGTATTCAACGCCCCGTCCGCTATGCAAAAATGTTGATAATACCACAATTCAATGCCTAACACACGTCAAAGGACAAAGGAGGATCAATTGATACCGCCTCCAAGGGATATCCAATTAACAACTTTCCAATTCCTCTAGTTTCCATCGCAATTCGTAGCCAAATACGGTTCTTCGAAGCTTCTCATCCTACCAAATAATTGTCAAAGTTTTGAAAAGCGAAGCAAATTAAGAACCAGGGACTTACTCCAGGGTCATTTTCAAACAAGAGATCATCCAGTACTTTCTCAAACAATTTCGTTACTTGAAACCCACTTGCTTCGGCCTTGGGAAAGAAGGAAACGATCTTATCCAACAACCACGGTTGATAGGGCGTAAATACCACAAACGCGACAGCATCCCTTGACCTCTTCAGCGTCTTCTGCACGCTAGCTATTAGATTATGATGCTGGGGATGATTATATATCACGTCCGCGAGAATCAGCACGTCGAATCCATCCTTCGGAGACTCCAAATGACTCAGGACTGTAGTCGGATCGGCACCCCATAGATACCCCTCTACCCGTAGCGACGAGGGAAAAGGTGAGCTCGACCGAATCAACTCCTCGCAAGCAGCCGCATTGGCTCGCATATTGTCAACTAGCTCCAAATCCGGATAGTCTGTAACCACGACTGTCTTTGCGCCTTTGATCGCGCAAACTAGGCTGGGAAGACCGGCGCCGGCGCCAAGTTCGAAAACGGTTTTGCCTTGAATCCATGCCTCTGCGTGAGACTCGAGGTAGTCGGATACTATTCTACCAGCGTTCCAGAGCAGGTAGCCCTCTCAAGAGAATTCTGTCAGCTTCAAGGTCATACTGGATTTTGGTATACGACATGTATGTACATACATAAAGAGGATGGTCGCCGACAAGCTGTAACTTCAGTGTCTGGCCTGAAAGCAAGCGATGCTCGGCGAATGTGGGAGGTTTTGGAGGCGGAAGAAACCCCTCTGGCACTTGAAAGACGGCATCGAGCCCAAGATCTTCAATATTTTCGGTATCAGAGGACATTCCTGCTCTTGGAAATGGCGTGGGAGAACGAGATGGTTTGAATACTGATCATATTGTTTCAACTGATATCCAGATCTAAAAATTTGCGGGGCTTCTGCTGACTAGCGTGAGTTTGAGCTGGCATTTCCCCCCCCCCCCCCCCCCCCCCCCCCCACCCCCCCCCCCCCCCACCCCCCCCCCGCCT
>LJPJ01002825.1:17777-34350 GCA_001430935.1 Amauroascus verrucosus
CCCCCCCACAACTGGCTAACTACATGCACTCGCTGCCTTTTACCATCGCGTTTGAGAGTACTAGTTACTCAAATACATTGATGAAGTAAGAATGCTGAATGAACAAAAGCTCGTTTTAGGGTGACAAGATTGCCTATTTTTGCGTTCTCTTCCGATTCCCTGATGAACTTTCCCTTTCCCCCTTTTGATCTCATGAGAACAGAGCAAATATGAAGATTGTAACGAGTAGTAACTTCCAACAAAATCAATACGACAAAACTTTTTGAATTCCAACATCAATCTCGGCCAGTTTTCAATCATGTCACCC
The DNA here is from genome assembly GCA_001430935.1 of Amauroascus verrucosus. Lineage (NCBI taxonomy): Eukaryota > Fungi > Ascomycota > Eurotiomycetes > Onygenales > Onygenaceae > Amauroascus > Amauroascus verrucosus. Next base: position 18,085 of record LJPJ01002825.1, read on the forward strand.
CCATAGTGCCTCAATTTACAATAGGTTAGTTATTCAAACTTATTGACTAGGTTGTCGTACTTGCTTTCTGGATAATCGAGGTTGTTGGGTGACTGCTCCAATTTCCCTACCTCACCGAAATAGGTTCCTATAAGGCTGCCATCCTTTGGATCAGCAGATCTCCCACCTTTGTCACCATTGCTCTCCCACCACATAGCACCACCCAGTTGGTTCTGCTTGATAAAACTTGTTTTTTCTACTACCATTTGCGGAGTGTCGTACGAGACCAACATTCGTCTTTGTTCATCATAGCTGTAAGTAGCACCTGCATCTTTGTCTTTGTTCTCTGTGGCCCCTTCTCTTGGTAAAGCTTTGTAATCCCAGATACCTGGCTCCCAGCTGCCGGGCCCAGTGCCTGAAAAAGGTCGACCGAGCCCGCCAGTGTTTGCAAAGTCCCGTCCGTACAAGGGCATTCCCAGAATTATTTTAGATGGAGGAATGTTAGCAGATCGATAGAACTCAACCACGTCTTTTGTATTCCACGGAGTGGCGGACGGTTTGGAGGGTGATGAAAACAAATTCGCCTGATGGCCGGCAAAGGAGCTCCAAGGGCCGCAATAGTCATAGGCCATCAAATTGTAGAAGTCTAGATATTGTGTCATTTTTTGCAGTTTGAGCCTCTCTTTCTCGGGACCTGACGCTAGGAGGTTAGGCTTGAAAGATATGGAAATAGAATCCTGATAGTCTAGATTGAGTGAGCATACCAGCTGGGCAAGCAATCGTTAAAAGGAATTTCCGGTTTGGGCCCGCTGCCTTGGTTAGCTCCTGCGTACTGTAAGCTTCCGCAGATGGGAATTATTCCCTGGTATGAAGATTACCTCTCGGCATTTTTTGAGAAGGAGGACATAGTGCTCAGCTTCGGCCTCATCTATAGCTTTGTCAGAAAGTTGTTTATAGTAGGTATCAATGTGGTCTATCTTACTTGTTGGATATTCCCAATCAATATCAAGCCCTGATAGGACGTTAGTAACTCGTCGACTGTCAGACAGGTTTTGAAAGCTGACCGTCAAAGCCGATATTCAAGATTAGTTGGGTTGCTGTCTTTGCAAAAGTGGCTCTGCCTTCTTCAGAACTGGTTGGTTTAACAAAATTGCTTGACCACGTGTAACCTCCAATGGATAGTAAGAGCTTCAGCTGCCTATTCTTCTTTTTCTGCAAGAAGAACTGTTTCACACAACCATATACATTTTCACCTGTTTCTGTCCAGGAGTCTCCATCATAACGCTTCTGGAGATCGGCCCATTCATCGCTTAAATACCTGCGTGAAAATTAGTTGGAAAGTCCGCGAAAGAAGACCAAGACAATAGCAATGCACTATGAAAGGATATATGGGTTATCCTAGTACTCACACTTCGCCGTTCTCACGAATGTTAGCAAAAGAATAGAGAACATGAGTCGTCTTATGGGCAGGGACGTCCTGTGGATGGTGGTTGCGACCATAAGTTGCCTGTAAATGCCATTAGTTACCATCACCAGGGAGACATTGATTTGAGGATTTCAGCTGCTCCTGGGCCCAGGGCTCAAATATCTCCTTGTGTGAGTTGGGGCAAATAAAAGGCATAAGCGGCAGCGACATAAAGAGAAGGACACAAACCCAGTTAACAAAATACAAGACACTTTTCATGTCAGACATTGTAGCGATACAAACGATTCTTGACGGGATAGCCTGAATCAACACAGCCAATCAAGATATTTTGCAATTTCAACATACAATTTCCTTGAGATGATAACAGTGGTATGTCCTGGGAAGAGTAGCGATATACTGGGGAGCATCGGCAAATCATACCCTCTTTAATCTTCAGTAATGCCTCGCATTTGGCGCCCCCCTAGCATGTGAAAGCCACAAAACAGGCATTTTGCCTCCTGTTTATGATGAGCGTTCGCATCATAGATTGCACCAGGTTTTATACACATGGTATGTGAGCTTCGTTGATATGAGATAGAAATAGGATCATTAGTAATATAGTTAACGGAGGAAACGGAAGAAACGGAAGAAACGGAGACAATGGAGCAGATAGGCCTAGAGCGGAGGTACAAAGATATTGGACGATAGCCCGGAGTAGAATCCGAAGAATCTGTTGTTACTCGCAATTTGATCAACGATGCAGCGTGCACGCTTGCTCGGTCGGTTGGTATGGCCGCATGGCGTTCGTTGAATTCACTGGGTTGGAGTGCAACTTAGTTAACAACTAACCTGGGAACTCCTAGCACATCTGGCAGCGAAACTAAGAAGGGCTTAGCCTCAGATTTTGCGAAGTCACAAGATTAGTTGGACTGTCAGCATTTGAAATAGGAAAGTAGGGCTTTATCCCAGGTTACATGTCCGGTTCTGCGAAGAAACGAAACCTAACGCCACTGAGATTAGCCTTGATCCAGAGAATTCACCGCCTTAAGGTTGTTAAAAAGGATACGCGACTAACTTTGAACGTCAGCATTGTTTCGAAAACTAGTGTTCGCCAGCTCACAACGTTCTTGAATATAGCCGCGAGTTGGTTTTGAGTGATATCCACTTCTGTTGGTCGTCAGCTTTCAGGATAGAGGAATTTATTAGACATAGAGACAATACCAGGCATAATTGGACAGAGAGACTGATCGCGGTGGAGACAGGCTTTGACCCATTGTATACCGCTGTTGGGAACACCGCCAAGCCCTCGCTCAGGAAATTCAACGGCATGATCTTGGTTGATGATGGCCGTTGCCTTGTGAAATGATTGCGTATGCCGGCGAACGGTGTCTTGCCATAAACCATTTGATATAAGATAGAGCCTAGACTCCAAATATCGCTAGGCTTCCCAATTTTGATCAGCCTTTCACCTTTTTCTAGGCAGCCAGGGCCAGATTTAAGGTCAAGGAGAGCTTCCGGGGCCATATAACTCGAAGTCCCAACCTGGTGATCCCGATGAATGTTTACGGCATGGTCTTAGATGAAGGCGACGATGCCGAAATCCCTAAATTTAAAATCGCCCTTAATAAGGACAAAAATTGCGGGTTGGAGATCAGCGGGTAAGATATTCTAGGCGTGGGCGGCATTCACGTGTTCAACCATTCTTTTCCAATAGTGACTGACAGCATCAGATCCACCTGGGGATCTTCGGTATTGATTTGACGTTTTAGCAGAGTTTTGAAATCGAGATCGCCAAATTCCATTGCCTATATAACATTAGATGAACAGAGAATTAACACCCTTGCCACTCCATCAAATTCCACCTACTAGGCTGGTTAGGGAGATATGGATCAGGCAAAGATTAATGACCATCCAGCCAACCACCGAATCTCAGGTTCACAGTACGGCCCAAGTCTGTAGATCCATCCTCTTGAACACATGTCTCCTCAAGGATTTTATCAATATATTCGCCCGCCCCTGGAGGGTGGAGGGTATGGGCGGTGGCACGGCATATAGCAAGGAGCCGGCGTGAAGGAGCATCTATTAACCGGTCTTCTCTGAGAAAGAGGGTGCGGATAACAGGGAGTCCCAGTCCTAACGCAAAAACTTTAGGGAGGAAATTATCAATTCGATAGGTGTGCTCCTGGTTGGCAATAGGTTCAAAGAAAATATCAAAGTTGCCGAAATGATGATGGAGGTCATGGGTAAGGCTTATAGCATTGAATGGTCGGTCAATATTAGGACCATCGATGAGGTGGGAAACATCACAGTCAAACATGTTAAGAATCCCAAGTGCTATCTTTTTGGAATTATTCTATGCTTGTGATTCAGCCAAGGGAAAGAGAATCTCCTCTTTGGCAAGGCGACTCACTAACTCAGAATTCTAGTCTGTGTGTGTTAGGGAATGAGGAAGTATATGAGCAACTTCTAAAATATTGGTTGGTTGGCCTGGGAGCAAGTTTCCTTCATCATCTTGAGCATCAGAGCCATGCTGTTTCATACGATTTAATGCCTCCCTTGAGTCAAATGTGCGTGAAATCACACAACGATGGCGGTTGCGGATGAGGTAAAAGCCCCGAAGAGATGATAATTGGTCTGACGTCCCTGTAAATTCATGTCTTCCTCCTTGTGACTTTTGGATCGCGGAAAGGTGCGCTGGGGAGGGTTGTGGAGTGATCCTGCCAGTGGCTTTCACTTTAAAAACATTAGCAAATAGGGGCAACAAGGTAGTGGATAGGGAACAGACAAGGTAGATAGAAGTAATCTAGAAGGATGTCTGCAAAGGCAATCAATTTCTCGTGCAGCTAATCATTAAAGTCAACATCTCCTTCACTGGTTGACATCTAACTCAACAAAGCCAAAGAAAACACGTAAAAAGGTATCCTTTGATAACTCAGAGTGAGAAAATTCATAGGCATAGTGGACAAGCAAAGGGTGACTGTATCCATCCCTTAGGCTGCTGGTACTGCCATAGTAGTTATTGATACTGTAAAATCTGCGTTGAGCGTGAGAGCGTTGATTCGCATGCAACAGCTCAGGATAGAGAAATTGGTAATGCCCTCAAAGGATGACTGATGGCCATGCTGACGCCGGGAGCCTATGGGTATAGGCTGACTGGAAAAATCAATAATTCCCTCAAAAGGTTGAAGAGGCGTCATTCTTTTGGAGCATGCAGAAAAAAAAGGATCAACAATGAAAAATGGCATTTTTGAAGCATGGATGAGTAACTAACTAATGTAGGCTGCCAAGATGGAATTGCCAAAAGTCGTGATTCCCTTGCGTTGGATGACATTCCAAGCCCACAGTGGAGTTTAACTCAATCCCTCATTCCAGGCCCTTCCCTTGGAGTCCCGTCTCTATCCATCAATCAATCCTACCCTTCCTTCAACAATGCCCAGTTGTTCAACTGTCCGTGGTCACCCCCACAAACCCTACTTCCCCGCAATATGTAGGTAGATATGTGGTGGCAGCTGGCACTTTCACGGCGCAAAAAGGTTGATCGGTGCTTTCTTTTCTGTCTCTTTGGGTTATATTAAAAAGACTGTTATCTTCACGAATTCCCACATTCATACATACGCAACACGTCTTTCCACGAACTTTGAAACAAGGAATAGCGGGTTCTCCGTTCCTTTTGAAACCGTGTAGCTGGTGATCGCCATCTCCTTTTGTGTTACTACAGATAACTAGTTCACTCACATTTCCGAAGGCTCGAATCGAAAAAAGGCTGTTCATAGCCTGCCATACTGATGCCTGGCCAACCGCAGCCTTTCCGAGCCAACCAACCGTTTTCCATATCGGCCAACATGTATACCCACAGCTGCTCCGTAGCTGATGCGACTCCATCGCAGTCGGACCTCCCTCTTCAACGCCAATCCGAAACTTCGCATAATCGGATAGTAACTCAGAGCGGAATGACCCATACGCAGGAGAAAGGCGGGCCGACTGCCACAGCTCCCTTCCTCAAAGATTTTAGCCTCGTTGCCGAGGCCGCGGAACGGGCACAGATGGCTGTTGTTATGAGGGATTTCGAAAGCGTTACCCTCTAAACTGACCTGCATTGTTTCCTTTTTCTTTTGGCCAAACGCAAGGGTCTAGATCGCGCGGGGCTAGAGGAAAATTTGTATCGAGAATTTTACACTTCCACTAATCGTTGTCGACTAGAGCCATTTCAAGCCTTTGAACCGTTGTGAAATGGACACGAGTGTACATTTTGGTATATCCTCATGTGCTTGTGCGGGATTCAGGCGTATCGGCAGCCTTAGGTTTGGATTTTAGTAGTAACGCATAGCGTTCATTGATGGGTTAACAACGGCGTATTTTGATATTGTCTTGCATTGTGGTTTTCGGTTTGTGTCACAATACTCTTTGGAGAAGGTTCAAATGAAGGCTGACTGGTATACCGAGTATATCATAAATATTCTCATCCAACTTAGGCTGGCTATCTGTCTACTATTCTCCTATTGGACTCAAAATTCCATGTATATTGCATGTTCCTATCCAGTTCTAGTTGTGCATACCACGAGTTCAATTGTGATTTAGATCTGATGTCCAATCCAGAGACTTTAGAACGGAAGCCAGTCTGCGTTCATCAGCATTGATAAGAAATGAATATGGTTCAAGGGCAAAATACAAATATGCACTAACCTTCGAATTCCCTCTGCTACGATTTCTTCCTCATGGGTGTATACTAATCGAAACCAGCCGGGCTGGAATGATCGTTCCTCGCCAGGATGCAGGAAAACGCCTGCTTTGACAAAACGATTGGCGAGCGCAATTTCACGTTCGAGTTGCGACATCGGGCTTTGCCCTGCGTTGGGTGGAAGGAACACCGATAGGTCAATCCAGAGGAAGAATCCGGCGTTACTATTCCTTTATTAGTGCAAAGCTAGCTGGGATAAGGTCGCTTCCGGTGTCACACTACCTTCCTCGTAAATACGGAATGCCGTTTTCTCGAAGCAGCCCTGTGACGAATCTGTACGACTTGGCCAATGTCTCTTGACACAGGCGAAGGTATGAGGAGGTGAAATCTTCGTCGTTCAAAACCTGAGAGGCGATTGAAATGGACAATCCTGAAGGTCTACTGAATCGACTATTTCCCCAGAAATAAGTTTTTAGCATCAAAACGCCAATCGCAGTTTTACTTACCCGGCAATAGACACCGCCTGTCTGACTTTTTCGTTTCTAGTGATCAGAAATCCAAGCTTGAAACCAGGAGCAGAAAAGTCCTTGTAAAAATTAGCTTCTTCCCTAGACCATGTATGCACCATCCAGAAACAGGGTGTATACTTTAGCCATTCCATATGTGACATGGATGTAATTCTCGTCCAGCAGACCTGTTGGGTCAATACTCAATACTGAGGTGAAGGGAATGGTGCCGGCCTCCCCGGAATCAAACACAGAGAGCGCATATATTTCATCACTGACAAGATGAATCTTGTGAGTTTGGCAAAAGGCCATCAATTCTCTCAATGTTTCTGGTGGATAACACCGCCCTAATACTTCGTTAGGTTGCGGGTACTAATTGCGTACATGCAAGCCCTGGACCGGATCACATACCTAGCGGATTGTGGGGGTTTGCTATCAACAAGGCTCGGACCTTCACTCCCCGCCTTTCCTCCCTCATAATCACTTCCTCATACTTCTTCACTACGTCCATATTGAACACCTCCAACGGCTCTGTGTCGGCGTACACTACCTGGACATCCCCCTTGATTCCTAGATCGAGTTCAAATTTCCCATAAATGGGACGATTGACCAGGATAGCATCACCAGGGTCAGCCAATGCATAGCCAAGCAAGTCATTAAGCGCGGTGACTCCATTGGTGATAACGATATGGGATGGAGAAGCAGGAGCGTACGGCTTGAAATGGGCTTTTATATGCCTGGCGAGGGGAACGGTGAGTGCATCAGAAGAAGGGCTGCCGTACGCATATGTAAACGCAGCTTTGGGAATGAATATCTAGAACAAATATCGTTAGAAAATCGGAGATTCCAGCTTTCTCCAGCTATAGGAGATATGTTGCTTGATTGGCAGTTATCATGTAATATATTGTACGTTTCTATTTATATATTCCTCTAGTGAATCGTGTACTAGGAACTGGTTTTTGTAAGTATTAAACAAGGGATCAAAGTAAAGATGGATGAAGAACAAACATTCTCTGCCATTCCAAAGGAAATTATCCCCCTTGGATTCTTCTCCTTGTCGTATAAGGCGTTTTGCTGTGGCGGAAATTTCCACGGTTCCTCAAGAACGGACGTGGCCTTGACACTACGGCGAGAGAGCATCTTTATTTCTAGGTGTCAAATTAGAGGGGCAGGTCACCAAATTAGAGGGGCAGGTCAAGTATGTGTTATAGGGAAGACCAGTTGAATCTAAGAGAAATCATATATAGCATCCCGGAAAGCTATCATGCGTGGGCGGAACGCGGTTTTATATACGAGGAGCAACCCCTGCCCCATGTTGAGGAATTACCATGATGGACAAACTAAACACAGGGACACGAAAAGGCAGTGGAGACTATAGTCTAATCCATGTTGCAGGTTGATTAACAGAAGATATGACCTCAGGAATATCTACCTTGATTGTGAGCTAAAATGAGCCTTTGGCGTAGGCTTCGGGCCGCTGGCAAATTATTTCCATAGAGTTCATTATTATAGAGATATGTATAATGTATATAGTTGTATATACCACTTGTATGTATAGTGGACAGAGGCGAAAGATCTCTAGCTTACCTCTTTCGGTCACCTAAGCAGCATCGAAGCAAAGTTGACTGGAGAAACGTGCTTGAAGTGTTCCTCCTAAAAAACAGGCTAGACAAATACTAACCCAGCCTACATCGTTTCTACCAGTTGCAATAGATATCGGAAATTGACACGATTACCACTGAGCCTCGGGCTTTTCCTGGAATTTCTTGAGGATCTTAACTACGTTTTCCAGCGCGGTTATTTCCTTATTCATCGCATCTCGAACCTTGGTAACATCTTGGCCAAGTTTGACGTAAAAGTCTTTTCTATAAGGAGTCGCAGACATGGCGGCACTAAAGATTGGCTTGATGGCCCAACTATGGTGTGGTTTCAATGTCGTTCCATACGCGGCACGAAAGGAGGCAGAGAGCTCTGCGGCGGGATCGTCAAGATTGAGGCGGAGGGCTTGAGCAGTGAAATCAAGACCACTGCAAATGCCTAACGCGTTAGATACAGAGACAAAATCGAATTCCTCGAAGGGTTCTGTTACGAAACAACTTACCGGACTAGCCATAGCAGGCCTTCTGTTGCTGTATGTTTTCCAGTCTTGAGTTCGTTTAGAACAAGTTGTTGGAGCGTTTCCGACTCAGCAGGAGCTGCTAATTGGCGTTCGCGAATTTTCTATCATGCGAGTGGTGAATGAAATGCCCAAGATGACGGACCTTTCAAGCTTACCTTGATGTTTCCTAGCAAGTCATTTTTTACCGGAGTGAATGCGACGGATCCGAGGAGATCTACCAGATGGTGAGCCTGAAAACGAGGAATCGAAAAATCCAACGTACCAAATAGCATGACCAAAGATTCAGCAGCTTCTAGGAACTCTGTAGTCGAAATGCCGTTGTCATTTATCGGGACATCAGCAAACGACCTCCTGATAGTGTCGAACCAGGTGCCATCAGCGGGAATTACAACAGTAGCAGCCATTTGATATAGCCTTTGTGGTCACTGGAGAAATAGAAGTTAAAAGTGAAATGGAGTAAAATCAAGTAATTGAGCGCAATTGAATATATTTGATCTCTTGTCGAGCTGAGAACTCTCAAGTGCGGGATCTAGATTGAGGGGTATCAACATGCAAACAATGCAAACATCTTGACGGCGCCAAGATATGCAAACACAGCAAACATCGCTCGCCCCAGCTGATCGACGTCATTTTACAGGGAGAAAATGAAAGAGAGGAAGATCCTTGTCTGTTCGTACCCTCAAAGATACCGATAGCTCGATACGAGATACCCGTAGCTGGTCAAATGAGCTTAGGTTTCCTTTTAGAGAGAGCCTTGGAATCGCCCTCTGTGGGAACGCCCTCGTTGGCCATGTGAGATGAGTAGGGAACGACCTTGCGAACAGCCGGTTCCTACCTGCTGGCGACACGTCCCCCGCGAAGAATATCATGGCCTGGATTCAGAGTCATATACGGCGCAAAGATTGGTATGTACAGCTATCTTGTTTGGAGCCATTGTTTCTAACCTTTTAATAGCAACATGCCTCCCCCGAACATTTGCACATTACCAGCCGTCGATCATTCATCGGCCCACTCCCAAAAGGGTGGTTGTCCAGTCATCGCAAATCGTGGTACAAATCGTGGCTTGGGCTAAGAGATTATTCATCTCGAGCGGCGACATTTTCTGCAGATATAAATGTGGCCCATCAACGCCAGTTAACTGGTCTGCTTGGACCTTCGACTGCGGCCATGTATAGACAGAGTTTTCGTCAGCCAGTAGATATCGAGGAGGAAACGGGATACGAGGATCTTTCTGCCCCTCAGCATACTATCAGGCCCACTGCGATCACGCCTATTGATACTGCGCATGAAGCCTGTCATCGACAAGAGTCAGAGCTAGCTTCTGGTCCGTTGTCAGGAGCTACTCCGGAACCGGCACCTGAGTGGCCATCGTTAACAAATGTAACGTCCATCGCCAGCTCCCGATCCAGGCCAGGCTTGATGCCAAACCCATCCAACCCAGCTTTGCGACCTTCTTCCTCTAGCCATCTTCCTGAGTCGTTTTATACCGCTCCAGAATCTCAAAAGGACGCATCTAGAATCCTGAGCTCCTCCCCACCGATACTGGAAGAGCCCGTGGAATTTGGAGGAGATGGAGTCAATGAGTATAATGAAACACCAAAAAGTATCAGTGGGGCTATATCGCCACCTGATCATGTCTCTATACCATCTGCACCATCGGGCAGCGGCTGCGGGGAAACGCAGTCAGGAGTTGCCTTTACATCTCAAACACGCCTCCTTCCATCTGGGAAAGCTGCTAATGAAACTTCTTCCTCCTTTCGATCAACTCCTCGCCTTCAACATGAAGAGCCTTCGCTCGTTGAACCAGATGAAACCCAAATCACAAGTCGGCGTCGACGGCTAATGACTCGTGTTACTTCTGGTATAGTCCGATTCAATATTGAGGATAGTATTGGCGATCGGCAGAGGCGAATACAGAAGAGGATCTCTAGGACCACAAGCGAACGCGGTTCTTCCGCAAAGAAACAACGCCAGGCAAGTCGCTGTGGAGAAATTGTGAGAGCAGAAAGGATGCTAGTTCGTATCGAAAATACTGCTGAGCAGATTCAAGATGACTACAACGAGAATTATAGTATCAAGATTGATACAAAAGTTATGTCCAAATGGAGAGAATTCCTTGTTGTATGCCGCCAGGGTTGTGAAGATAACATGCCATTTCTTTTACAATTTTATAAGACTCGAGTGATACCGCAGGTGCAAACATCTGATATGAAGAAAAAATCGTCTTACGAAATTCCGATCGTGCGCAATCATACTAAAGTGAACCTCTTTTCAACCCTCGATAAGACGTTAGTTGTCTGGCACCCTTACAAGTCTAGGACACAGATTTTCATAATGCGACCTAGGTCAGCTTCTCATTCAGTTGAATGGTATACCTTTCTTCGCGGAGCGCTCGGGTGGAAACAACCGTCGACTCTCTTTGTTCACGTTCCCGATCTCGATATTACATTACAGTTAGAGAATCCATTCGCACATCTTGGTGAAAGACAGAATGAAGATGACGATGTTTGCTCAGCTGTACTAAGAACCATGAAGGAAGAGCGAGCCATTGCGTCAGGGATTGTTAAAACGTGTTTGAATACTCTATCAGAATGCTCTGAATGGGATAACATATTGAGGATGTGGGGTAAAGCTGCGAATATGGGCCTTGCCTGGAGACGATACGACCGCTTGGAATGGGTGCAAGGCGCAAATGAGCAGAGGATGTATGGGACCATTGCCATGCGAACGACTCATGAGTTGGAATTGCGCCCGAAACAACATTATCCCACTTCGACCTGGCAGCAACGAAGGGGTACCAAATTGGAGGAGCCCTCGCCAACAGAGGGATTCCTGATACTCCTCACATCCCAGAAAGGAAGGCAATCGTTACTAGGAAAGAATTTCTTCAAGAAACTTTATTTTTATACTCAAGACCAGTATCTATGCTTTTGTCGGCCAGCCAGGGCAACTCCACCCGCGCCTCCTAGGCTTCCTGCAATTAGTGGCAGACATATTCCTACATCCGCCGAGATTAGAAGGGAAACTCCGATTATTTATGATGTTGATCCTTTTCCTGTAAAAGATGGTGAGATTACTTGGCTTCAAGCGGGACGCAAAGAATATGCGAAAAGCCATGACACCGAGGCTTTTGCCGAGAACCGTCGGAATACGAAAAATGCGGCCAACACAGAAGGCTATATCAACCTTTGCAGAGTGAGCGAAGTGCGGCCTGTTTCTGCGGCGAGCATGGAGCAGGAACAACATTGTAATACAGGCGACGTTGAATACCACGGAGAAAGGGGTAGACCCGCCGATGGCACAAGGCACGAGACGAAAGACGACCGGTCATTTGAAATTGTGTTAGATGATGGCTTGGTTGTAAGGTTCCGAACTTATAACATGCAGACCCGGCAGGAGTGGGTTAAACACTTGACCGAACTCTCAAAATACTGGAAAGCCCGTACAAAGGAGGATATCGCTACTCTAAAATATATTCGGGCGAGAAATTTGAAGCATCTTGAGATTGATGAAGCGCAAGAATCCATGTTGGGCCAGTTTGCGCAGAAATGGGAAGTTTCACGGGCTGAGGCATCGCCGGAATTGTTCCACGCATGTGGGATGTCGGGATGTCGGTCAATAAAGGTGAGCGGGCGTTTTGCTAATTACGATGTGAGAGTGTTTACTGATTGTGCTAGATGTCTGGACATTTATATCGAAAACCCCGCCGCCGCGGAGCGTTCAGCAGATGTAGCATTTTGCTTATTGAGGGCCAGCTACTCATTTTCCAGGACTCACTCCGTGGGTGGACGGGCGAACAACTTCCCCACACACATCATACTCGACAGACTTCCCTTGACCTGCGCGACTGTTATATATACAGTGGGATAATCACCTCAGAGGATCTCCTGTATCAGCATCAAACATTCGATAGTAATTTACCCAGTCAACATACAAGGCCAAGAATGTATACTCAAGATGGATGGACGAGCTCAGACGAGGATACTGCCACGTGCTTTGTTATCTGGCATGCCACAAGGAAGGCAATATTCAGAGATGAACTGACAGAAAAAGGAAAAGCGAAGAGGAGGCGGTGGAGACAGGTCTCTGCTCTGGGTGTTCCTGGAAAGTCGATTGTTTTTAAGGCAAGGAGCAGAGCGGAGAGGGATCTATGGGTCCTCGCGATTGCGACGGAAATCGATCGACTCCAACAACAGGAAGATTTGAGGATCGTTGCACCGTTGTGATAGTGAAAGCAGACCCATGATGGATGTCAAAGCGGCCGTGTTTGATTTTGTTGCTTTTTATTCTTTCATGCGAGTCCTTAAGCGAGGGTGTTTGGGGTAGAGGAAATTTTCGGAAATACCCCAGTGCATGGGTGTGTAAGACTACGTAGTTGGTGCGCTTCTGGATCAAGAGTTAATTGTCCATTATACATTTTTAGGGTGATTTCTACGACCTTTGTGTGTATTCTTGTTGACGTTTCATGTCATTGAACATATCATACATTCGGCAAAAGCAGCCCGCCCAAGGGAACTATTTCTGACTGCCCCCGACCAAGCTTAAATATGGGCCAATTTGGCTTGTTTTAAGCATGTAATGGCTCTTGAACGGAAATTACATCCTTTTTCACTCTCATCCGTTGCCTTCTTCCTACTTCTCCACCGCTTTCTCTCTCCACCTCAGCTTCTGATACGCCTCCCGCATTTTGATCAGCATTTGCAGCGATGTCCCACAATTCCCACCGTAACATCCTTCTCCTCTCCCACGGCCAGATTACGCCGACCACTCGACCTGTGATTAAGTTCATGCTAACGGGACCGTAACTGTTGCTGTCCAAACTCTTAGTTGTGTCATTCGCATCACCTTCGACCCAAACATGATTATACGGCACAATCTGCGGATGCGTGGGATAGACAGAATCGGGCAAATGGAGTGGTCCAGGTCGAGGAGTAACTTCGTCGCCGGGCAAGCCGATTATGCGTTTTATAGCAAGCACTTCAGGGTTTCGCGGCGATCGAAACATGACAATCATCCCTCTATGTAGGCCCTTCCGGTTATCATCTCCAATTCCACTTTCCTTCTCGTGTTTGGAGCTTTTTAGCCAGAGCAGTTTGCTCACTATGACGGTTTCTCGTGCCAAATCTTCGACCCCGTAGGTTGCGTTTAGGTAGGGTGCCATTGAGGGACCTCCCACGGGATACGTGGAAAGGACATGTTCGCGGAATACAATAACGATTGGGGTCACGGGTATAAGAGTTAGAAAGAAGGCCTTTGCGAATGTGAAGAACGTAGAGCGGGAGCGGGACTTTGAGTCGGAGTTAGAGGCCGACTCGGAGTCGGCAGGGGAGGACAACAAAATCGACGAGTCATTAGAAGGTCGCGCTTTAGGGGTCCGGAATATTTGATTCTGCGAGTTCAAAGCTTGATTTTGCGGGGAAATAGTAGAAAGTTGCCGATTGCAGAGAGATTGGGAGCGAGAGAATTGGAGGAAGGTTCTGCGGAAGCAAGTGGAAGTCATAGAGGGCCAGTAGGAGGGTGGACGGAGGATAATGGGTTAGCGAGAGCTGGGGTCGCAGTGCATGGTAGCGTACGCAGAGTTTGTTCACATAATTCAGAGATAAATAGAATGTTGCGACAGTAACCTCGAGCAGTTGAAAGCGACATCAAGGTAGTAACTAACTAACCAGTTAGCTTGAGCTGTTTGCAGTGTTTGATGTTGTTTGCATCAACATTGCAACCGATCGACCGGAACGGTTTTGCGCAGATACATTCTATACTCCGTAGAATCATTGGAGGCCATTCTGGCTAGTGACAATAAGTATAATGGAACGGATTATTGTATTTAGTCCAAAGGCCTTTGCCCAAAGCTATGACATCTTTTGAACCTGTGTCGAGTGGTGTTCAATGACAAGGTGAGCAAGTAATCTTCATTTGGACTACTCCGTACGCTTTACTAGAAGTATGGCAGACCTGTTTCCTTGTTCATTGGAGGAGCTATTGGGCATCAAGAAAACGAAATTGCTAACATTACTAATTAGTTAATCGGTGGGAATATATCTCATTTGCCCTGTATCCAGTAGCACCTGAGGAGTCGGTAATAACTCCCTTCCGCCACGTTGTCCGGGTCTCTTTGGTATTTAAATTAATCAATAAAGGCAGATATTCGTTGAGAGCTTAATCTTTTCATTGTTTCATTTCAGTAGACGATTCCAAATCTGCAACGCTCGAGACTACACTTTGAACATCAGCTGCAGTCGGAGCCTTGTCAACCTCGACCGGGTCATCATCGAGTTTCTCTGTAGGCGTTATGCCTTCGGACTGGTCTACTTTCTCCCAATCGTCCTCGCTTTTCTCCTCCTCTCGATCCAGTGTGTGGCTATTGGCAGGGTGTGTTTCTAGTCTTGGCTTCTTTATATCAGGCTCCCCTGGGTTGGCAGGGTCAGAGGTTGGAGCGTTGGGTAAATTTGCTGCAAGCGATGAGGATACAGGAGCATTGTCCTCAGTTGTGGGTATCTTTTCTTTGACCATTGTGTGTGGAGTGTCGGATTGAGTAGGTGGGAAGTATTGACTAGGAAAAGGAGGGAAGATCAGTAAAAGAAAAGGTTTAACTTGATGAATGTTTAGTAGCTTACGGGATTAATCCATGATACGCCCTCTCATCCTTTTTCTCAAAAGTGCAAAATATCACTTTGTCAAGAGCCTCGGGACAGGCCTCTAAGAACTCCTTGACAGTGCGAATAGCTATGTCGGCAGCGTCGACGCTTGGATAGCCATATACACCCGTACTGATTGACGAGAAGGCAATAGTTTTCATGCCATTTTCGGCGGCCAGTTCCAAGCTGCGTTGGTAACAGTTTTGTAGCAGCTTCTGTGGCTGGTCTTTATCCATTTGCATCTCCGTCCAATAGACAGGCCCAACAGTATGAATGACCTTTTTGCAGGGGAGATTATAGGCGTCAGTGATTTTGGCATCGCCAGTTGGACAGCCTCCTAGGGTGCGACACTCCCGGAAAAGCCCTCGGCCGGCTGCGCGATGAATAGCACCATCAACTCCGCCTCCACCAAGAAGTGATCTATTGGCCGCATTTACGATGCAGTCCACCTCTAGTTTTGTAATATCACTAGTGATATGGCAGATTGAGTCGTTGAGAATTTGGGAGGGAGTGGTGACGCGAGGGGAAAGGTGGGGGACGAGGTGCTTTAGACGGTAGAGGAGGGAGATAGTAGGAATTTCGATCAACGGAATTAAGGAAGACATTGGACGTAAGGTGTAGAGGATGGAGGAGGGATCGGGTGAGGCTGTGGGTTGAAACAAGTGTCGAAACTATTATAACAAAATAAAAGTCAGGTAGCTACCTCGGGTTGCTCTATGTTACATACAAAGCAGAGAATGAAGCAGCTGGATTAATAAAGGTAGAGCAAGAAAGTCATTATCAGTGAGGATAAGGAAAATACATTACCTCGTGAGCTTGTAGATTGTAGAATGTAGATTGCGAGGTTAGAGAAGTGAGAATCATCTCGTCATGGCAGCTGTCATTCACCGCAATACCACAGGTCTGGAACCACATGAGCAGTAACTAACGTACTTCCACACCGA